>CAEGAF010008912.1:0-12642 GCA_903067075.1 Micropoecilia bifurca
CAGAAACATGGATTATATCTTTATATAGACCTGTCTATTGATTATAGATTAATAGTTTTACTGGACAGAAATTACAAGAACAAATCTGGTTCTTAATCAAATCCTAATGAGTCAAATTGAAAGTGTCATGGAGTCATCAGCCTCATGACATTAACACTGACATGAAAAATAATATTGAAGAAATAAATATATCAAATCTAGTTAAAAACATAAATAAGTGATCAGTTCTTTACTGTTATGGTCTGTAAGATATATTTATTCTCAGTATTACATGTGGTCTCAACAAATCCATGCCATTTCAACATGATTTTACCTTTTATCTGGAAATAGTGTCTGTTTATTCTTGCCATACAGTCTCTGTATTAATATTGCTCTAAAGGTCTTGCCATACCAGTTTATTCCTCTGTATTTACTTTAGTTTCTTGCATTTTCTTCTTCATTCATTTCTATTTAGTTTCATTTGATTAGTTTTATCCTCTCCTGGTTTATTGCTATGTCCACTTTAGTTTCTTTCCTGTTGCTACATTTATTAAATCATTTATTGACCCTATTCACTCATCACCTGCTGCGCCGCCTAATCGTCATGTGTTTCACATCATGTGTTGATTTTTTTCACTGTTGAGTGTCAGATTCTCTGTTTTTATGCCATAATTCACATCTAGTTCGTCGCTCCGTTTTATGTCCCGCTTCTCCTGTTTCAAAGTTTTGCACAATGTGCGCCTTTTTTTTTTAACCCCCTATGGTGCAGGGCGGTTGGAAAGCGTATCGATGGGGAAAAGGCAGACTGACATAAACCTTTTAAAGCAACGGAAACAATTTCTGCATTCTGATTATTGAAATATAAAGTGCTGTGTTGTTCTATCACCCCGTTTCATACTGGACCACTTACAGCTCCGGTGTTAACGCTATAAAATGAACAATCTCTATCTGGTATCACCATGGAGAGATTTATTTATTTAAATGGATTCATTTTTCAGAGGGAGACACAGTGAGAGTATCGTGATTTTAGCTACCAGTAGCAGGAAAACGGAGCTGTGCCAAGAAGCTAACAGAAGTTAACAAACACTGAATAGAAGAAGAGCCGCCATCGATATAGTTCCAGCCAAGCATGATTTAATGTTGCACAATACAGTTTTACCAAGTTGCTCAAAGTCTAAACTGGCATTGTTGTGCATTTAAGGTGTAAAGTTTACCTTTGACCAAACGCCCCCCAAAGGTATCCCAGTGCCCCCCTTTTGTAAAAATGTCCGCCAGCAGAAATGGACGCCATAATTGAGAGTGCGCCTTATGGTCCAGAAAATACGGTACCTGCTGTTAGGACTGAAACGATTCCTCGAATGATTCCTCTATTGTTGAAATTCCTTGAGGAAAACTAATCTGCCTCGAAGCTTTGAAGCTTGATTATAGACTTATGAAAGACGTGTGTCGCTGAAACAAATCACATAACAATGGCACCACTTCTGGCTCTGACTACACGTTCAAACAGACTTCCCTACAGAAATTGCAGTCAATACTCCACAAAAGGCCATTGCAATTAGTTTTTCTTTATCTTCCTGTGTGCTTTCATGATCTTTTAACAATTCTGAAAAAATCAGATATCCCAGAATATGGACTATTTTATATCACTCTAATGATGTATTTTACGATCTACCGCAATTAAGCACATTTTTAGTTATCTGACAAATTGTCATTGCTTACTTTTTTCCAACTATAGTTTGAAGTGACAATTAATGGAACAGTCAAAAATTAGGAAAATATATTTTAGTGCAGCAATTTATATGCGTCATAAATATAATTTATTTATATCTATTGATCTGTAGATCAGTAGTTTTAATTTAAAGAAATTACAGAGATCAAAGGGACAAAGCTCATTTCAAATCAAGTCTCAAGTCAAATTCAAAGTGTTATAAAACCGCTTTTAACTTCAAACCTTATGGAGTTTAAATGTAACATGAAGAATAAGATTTAAAAAATATGAAATAAATGCTCCTTAAAACATAGACAACCCAAATTAGCAACAGTTAAACAAAATTTTGAAATCACAATGTATGATTGTTTTAATTATTGATTTGTGTATTACTGCTGCGAATAAGTATTTGAACACCTGCCAATCAGCAAAAAGTCTGGCCCTCAAAGACCTGTTAGTCTGCCTCTAAAAAGTCCATCTTCAGCCCACTTATTCTAAATTAGAAGCACCTGATTGAGGTTGTTAGCTACATAAAGACTCCTGTCCTTGGAAAGGGCTACAGGGCAATTGCCAAGCAGTGTGGCGAAAAAAGAACTGTTGGAGCAATTATTGGAAAATGGAAGAAGCTAAACGTAATTGTCAATCTACCTCTGACTGGGGCTCCATGCAAGATCTCACCTCATGGAGTATCAATGATCCTAAAAAAGGTGAAAAATCAGCCCAAAGCTCTATGGGAAGAGCTGGTCAATGACCTGAAGAGAGCGGGCATCATTGTTTCCAAGGTTACTGTGGGTAATTCACCAAGATGTCATGATTCAAAATCATGCATGGCACAGAAAGTTCCCCTGCTTAAATCAGCACACGTCCTGACCTTCTTAAGTTTGCCCGTGACCATTTGGGTGATCCAGAGGAGTCATGGGAGAAGGTTATGTGGTCAGATGAGATCAAAATAGAACTTTTTTGGTCTTAATTCCACTTGCTGTGTTTGGAGGACGAAGAATGATGAGTACTATCCCAAAAAGACCATCCCTACCGTGAAGCATGGGGGTGGAAGCATTATGCTTTGAAGGTGTTTTTCTGCACAACTGCACTATATTAAGGAGAGGATGACCGGGGCCATGTACTGTGAGATTTTAGGGAAGAACCTCCTTCCCTCAGTTAGAGCATTGAAGATGAGTCGTGGCTGGGTCTTCTAACAGGACAATCACCCGAAGCACACAGCCAGGATAATCAAGGACTTCCTCTATATGAAGCATATCAAGGTTCTGGAGTAGCCTATCCAGTCTCCAGACCTAAAGCCTACAGAAAATCTTTTAAGAGCTCAAACTTCATGTTTTTCAGTGACAGCCCAGAAACCTGGCTGATCTAGAGAAGATCTGTGTAGAGGAATGGGCCAAAATCCCTTCTGCAGTGTGTGCAAACCTGGTGAAAAACTACTGGAAACAATTGACCTCTGTCATTACAAACAAAAGCTACTGTAGCAAATATTTTACAGGTGTTCAAATACCCTCTTGCACCAGTGACACACAAATAAATAAAAAAAGAAATCATACATTGTGATTTCCGGATTTTTATTTAATTTTTTTTAGATTTAGTCTCACAATGGACATGCGCCTAAGATGAAAATTTTAAAAACTCCATTATTTCTAAGTGGGAGAACTTGCAACGTTGCAGGGTGTTCAAATACTTATGTTCCCCACTGTATGATGAATAGTATCATTTTTCTACAAAAAATGGACTACTTTATGTACTTGATTTGATTTCTTTTTTGTTGGCACACTACAAAAAGTTTAGATGCCCCCTTATCATATGGTTGGTTGGCATTATACTGCATAGTTTGAGTCTACTTTACTGGCTACAACAAAAAAGGTGGCCGACTGTTAGTTTCTCAGTGAGCTGAAGTTTAGCCTGAAAACCTTATCTGAAAACACATATATTTAAATACCATAACATTATTGGCACACAGGTAGAGAAGAGCCGCAGAGACTGCTTAGCCAATCAGGGAACACAATGCACTGTGAAAAAAGACTGCACAAAAAAATCTGCGAAGCAGCGAAACCGCAAAAAGTGAACCGCGATGTAGTGAGGGTTCACTGTAACTCATTTTGTTTTATTTTGATAATGTGGGGGGCTGGTTGATTTATCAAATAATGAGTAAAACTTTGATCGTATCACCTGATTTAATATTTAGAAATCAGGTCATCAGACTGACAAAAATAGAAATTTATGTGGAAATTCTTGTATTTTACAAAATAGCTAAAGAGCAAAGAACATTAATACATAAATCTTACCTTTGTTTTCTTCCAAGAGATGGTGATACAATAAATAATTTTTTTGTGTTTTTGTAGACTTTTTGTTGTTTCCGTTTTCATTCGGGGGAATTTTCACATATTTAACCGAGGAGGTCCAGCATTGCAAATACCTCTTGCCACTACTTTTTCCACCACCAGAAAAATATAAAAAGCAAATAGAAATAAAAGAAATTCTGAGGGACAGAAGGAATAAATAAATTAAAGAGACATGAATGCATTTATAAGTCAAAGGAAAAACCAAGATATATATTTTCAAAAACAGTAAAAATTTAAATTACTTGCCTAAAAATATTATTTTTTTGGGATTTAGATGGAAAAATAAAAAACAATGTCACTTAAATTATACAACAAGGTAAAGTTGTTTTAAATTGTGTATTTTACGTGTATTGATTTATTTATTGTGCAATTTATTCAATTTAGTTAAAGTTGAACTTTATCCCCAGAGGGGCACTTTGAACATACACAATAGTATATACAATATAAAATAAGTAAAACAGAGAGCAGTTTGAATTAGCAAGGAGCATATGTGCACTGAGGAAGGTAAGTTCTTTTGTGCAACTGAAGCCCAGTGGAATGGTGCAGTATGCTTTTATATGTATGTGGGGTGGGCATGTAAGGTGTGAATACATATATGTTGGGAGGGGAGATGTTTTGTGTATATATGAATGTGCAAATATATTTCTACTTTTGTTTATGTCAATGTCAGTACTTCATTCTTTAAACTCCTAGTATTCTGCGAACATTTTCAAAATAACACAAGTCCTGAACAGGAGCACCTAGTTTACATACTTTAGGTCAACATTAATTATTTATCTTCTTTTGCTCTTTCCTTTGGTTTGTTATTTTGTTTGTGTTTTATTTTAGCTCCTGCAAAGCTCTTTGAATTACCTTGTTGAAGAAAATATGCTATATAAATAAAAATGACCTTTACCTTCACCGTTACTCCTTCAACAGGACATTCCAGTTTGAAGAATAATATTTTTGGTTGTTTTTTTATTTTTTAGACTTATTCTCTCTCTGTGTACCTTGTGAGGCAACTGACATCACCATTGCTCCTGCAGAGACTGAGGATGAAGGGAATCAGAAGCCCAGACCACTCCAGGGCCCTAAGTAAAAATTTAAATTGTTACATTAGTTTCAGAAGATACACTATGCTTTTGGGGGCGGGGAGGGGGGGGGTTGGGTTGGTGAAGATTGTTTTAGTCATTGGTTCTCAATCCTTGCCACCCAGGATTGTCTGATCTGTCCTGCTTTTCTAGGTTTTTGCTTGCCTGCTAAGGACCCCTTGCTTCATACAGAGAATCTGGACCCTCAGCTATTGAAAAACTATTGATGCTGGAGGTGTGGACTCTGTTCAGCTCTAAAATTCTACCCAGAATGTGTCTGCACTGTAAACAACCAAACAATAAAAAGATAATTGCCAAGCTGAAAAAGATGGCAGTTAATATGAATTCAGTATTTGGAGGCACAAATGATTTTATTCACTTGCTACTTTGGTAATGGTTTCCCATTACCAAACTAGAGGCAAAGTACAATTTTTAATGGCATAGAAAATGGACGTGTTCATTCATAGCTTTTCCTTCTGTTCTATGATTGACCTGGTTGAAATTCTACCGGAGAAATTGGTAGAATTTCGCCAGTAAATTCTGCTGGAGAAATTCCCAGACATGTTTCCTCTCCATGGGAGAAAGATTAGAGGGAGAAAAGAATCAAGTGGGAAGGCATAGGCCAGGCTAAGTGTTATCTTGTTGAGACATGCCTAACTTAAATGGAAGGACAATTAGCATGCTTTTGCTGCACTCAGGACATTCTGAAGGGATAATTAATCATTTGTATGAGGTATGCTCGAGCAGAGACACGTCTTCTTCTTTTTAAAGGTTTTATTGGCTCTGGATGCCTTTATTTGAAAGTGGTCAGTCAGGAAGGTGGGCAGTGAGAGAGGGGGAAGACATGCGGCACAGGTCGCCAGGCCAGGACTTGAACCTGCGACAGGCGTGTGGAGGACTAAGACCTCGTCACGTGGGTTGTGTTCTACCCGTGTGTCACCACAGCACCCCAAGAATAGACGCATCTAAATATGAAGGACACTATTTTGAGTGAATTTAGATTTCTTTCTGAGACCAAAGTCTGAATACAACTGCACAGCTTTTGAAACCTTTAAAGATATAGTGCCTTGTCAAAGTGTTTGACCCCCTTGAACTTTTCAACCAATTCTGCTTTTCATCCATTAATCCATCCATTGTCTTAACACCCTTGTCCCTCATTGGGGTCAGAGGGTTGCTGGCTCCTATCTCCAGCTAACGTTCCAGGCGAGAGGCGGGGTCACCCTGGACAGGTCACCAGTCTGTCACAGGTTTCAAACATAAATGTTTATTATTTTGTGAAGAATCAACAAGTGAGACACAGTCGTGAGGTGGAACAAAATTTATTGAATATTTTAAACCTTTTTAACAATCCAATCCAACTTTATTTATGAAGCACTTTAAAACAACCACAGCTGATACAAAGTGCTGTACATTAAAACACAACATAATAAAATAAAATAAAATAAAAACTCTTACAGTTTTAAAACAAACATACAATTTAAAACTAGATCCCGCTGGAGTTAAAAGCCAAGTAAAATAAACGGGTTTTAAGACGAACTTTACAGTGAAGGGGCCTCTCTGACCTGCAAAGGCAAGTCATGCCATAACTTAGGACCAATGACAGAGAAGCCCTGTCCCTCTGAGCTTCCTTCTAGATCTTGGTACCTCCAAGAGCAGCTGATCTGTGGACCTGAGAGACCGATAAGGTATGTAGGGGTGAAGAAGCTCAGAGAGGTAAGGCGGGGCAAGATTATGTAGTGATTTAAAAACAAACATAAGAATTTTAAAATGAATCCTAAAATATACAGGCAGCCAGTGAAGTGAGGCAAGGTCAGATGTCACATGTTCCCTCTTTCGAGTTCCTGTTAAAAGTCGTGCAGCAGCATTCTAAATATCACCAAGACATGCCAGGAGATGGTTGATAGAATTTACATCCTTCTGCTTCAGAGGCAAATAAATCTGACAATCATCAGCGTAACAATGAAAAGAAATCCCATGTTTCCTAAGTATAGAACCCAGAGGCAATAAATAAAGAGAGAAAAGCAGTGGTGTTTATCAGGCCAATCCTGACAGGAACCGGATCCTGGGCTTCGACAGGTCTGGAAACCCAGCACAGCGTCTCAGGTTTTGGAGACACCGTCGGCGTATGTTGATCTGGGAAGGGCAGGACGGCGTATAGAGGGGTTTGAACGCCGACCACTGGCACCAAGCAGACATCAACGGGATCCAGGAAACGCCAAGGCACCGAGAGCCCAGAAACGATACATCCAATGATTGGGTAAAAGGAGAACGGTGCGTCAGATAAAACTTCAGCTTCACCAGTTGGCCGCCTCGTCTACTGCGATGACGACAACGTCTCCGCCGTGAAAGGAGCGCAGGAACCCGCAGCAGGTGACTCAGAATCTCCGACAGAAGTGGGGGCAAAGATTGTTGGCCAGCAACGTCGAATAAATCCATATCTTGGGCCACAGGTTGGAGGCTCAGCAGTGTCTCGCGATCGTAAGCCAGCAGAGACTCAGTTCCGCAGATGACACAGGTCAGAAACAGCACAATCACAATCAAACGTGAGAAAGACAGACGAGCAGCCACACACACCGGCGCCATCTTGGATCAAACAAACACAGAGTCCATCTGTGGCCTAACAAATAAATACCTGCAAAGTGGGGGGTGCGATATTATTCGGCACCCTTACTGTCAGTGCAGCAAACTCACTAAAGAAGTTCAGTGAGGACCACTGAATGATCCAACGTTGTCCTAAATGACTGATGAATGTAAATAGAATCTACCTGTGTGTATCCAAGTCACCGTATAAATGCACCTGCTCCATGATAGTCTCAGGGTTGTGTTTAAAGTGCAGAGAGCATGATGAAGGCCAAGGAACACAGCAGGCAGGTATCAGATACTGTTGTGGAGAGGTTTAAAGCTGGATTTGGATACAAAAGATTTCCCAACCTTAAAATCTCAAGGAGCACTGAGCAAGTGATCGTATTGAAATGGAAGGAGTATCAGACCACTGCAAATATTCCAAGACCCAGCCGTCCCTCTAAACTTTCATCTGGAACAAGGAGAAAACCGATCAGAGATGCAACCAAGGGGCCCATGATCACTCTGGATGAACAGCAGAGACCTATAGCTGAGGTGGGAGAGTCTGTCCATAGGACAACAATTGGCGTTACACTGCACAAATCTGACCTTTAAGGAAGAGTGCCCAGAAGAAAGCCATTTCTCAAAGATATCCATAAAAAGTCTGGTTTAAAGTTTGCCACAAGCCACCTGGGGACACATCAAACATGGAAGAAGGAGCTCTGGTCAGATTAAACCAAAATCAAACTTTTTGGCCGCAATGCAAAACGATACGTTTGGCGTAAAAGCAACACAGCTCATCACCATTAACACTCCATCCCCACTGTCAAACACGGTGTGGCAGCAACATGGTTTGGGCCTGATTTGCTTCAGCAGGGACAGGGAAGATGGACGGAGCCAAATACAGGACCATTCTGGAAGAAAACCTGTTGGAGTCTTTAAAGACCTGAGACAGGGACAGAGATTTATCTTCCAACAAAGACAATGATCCCAAACATGAAGCAAAATCTGCAACGAAATGGTTCACAAATAAATGTATTCAGGTGTTGGAATGGTCAAGTCAAAGTCCAGACCTGAATCCAATCAACGATTTGTGGAAAGAGCTGAAAACTGCTGTTCACAAGAGCTTTCCGTTCAACCTCACTGAGCTCCCAGCTGTAACTGCATCAAAAGGTGGTGCTACAAAGTATTAACGTAAGGGGGCAGAATAATATTGCACGACCCACTTTGCAGCTTTTTATTTGTTAACAAAGTTTTTAAAAATCCAATAAATTTCATTCCACCTCACGATTGTGTCCTACTTGTTGATTCTTCTAAAAATACCAATTTTTTAGATATTTATGTTTGAAGCCTGAAAAGTGGCAAAAGTTTGAAAATGCAATCGTTTCTCAAAAGTAGAGTCCAGACTCTGTATGCAGCAAAAAGCAGAGGACAAGGGGCTGTTTTTACCAGACTACGTGTAGTAAGAAGTTATACTTTTGTTTGTTGTCAGGAATAGTCACTCTGAAATGAAAGATTAAAGTGGAGGTATTATGCATTTTAAAGCCACATAATGTCATTTTATATTGCAGTCAAATAAAACTATCTTCAACTGTCAAAGATAGATATCGATCTATCTTTGACAGTCAAAGATAGATATCGATCCATCTTTGACAGTACAATTTAGATAGATTAGATAGATAGATACTTTATTAAATTGTAATTTTCATCTCCCACACAGCAATGTTGGCTATACATCAAATACTGAAAAACATTACATTTTAGACATAAACGTTTAACAAAGTGTTTAAACAAACAGTGCCTCTGTTTCTGTTGTACTTCTGTTATTCCTCCTTCCGAATCCCAATGAGGAGGTGAGGAGTTTAATTACACAAGGGAGAAAGAAGTTCTTCAGTCTGTTAGTCCTGCACTTTGGAAGAAGCAGTCTCCCACTGAACTTGCTTGTCTGGCTTTCCTGATGACAGGAAAGCAAGTCATGTCATGGCTGGTGTTGTCCATATTAGCCAGGAGTTTCTGCAGTGTTCTCTGCCACTGTTGCCAGAGTTCAGCTTTGCACCAACCACTGAGCCGGCCCTCCTGATTTGTTTCTCTAGCCTGGAAAGGTCTGCCTTAGAGATACTGCCACCACCAGCACACCACAGCATATGACAAGGCGTTGGCAACAACAAACTGATCTTAAAATCTCAGCCTCCTCAGATAGTACATCCTGGTGTGGAGCTTCTTGTTAGAGTTGCTTTGTGTTGCTTGTCCAGTCCAGCTTGTTGTCCAGCCACAGGCCACAGTATTTATAAGTCTGCACAACTTCCACCTACATCAGATGTGATGTGAGTGCCACCGGCCTAAAGTCATTCAACCTACTGAGCCTGTTTTTCTTATGGACAGGTGGCACCACATCTAGACAGAAATTGAGGTAATCTGTGAGACACCAGGAACTCCCAGCAGCACATCACAGTTTGTGATGGTCTAAGAAAGCCATCAGAAGTCCTGTTTGTAGTTTGCCAGAAGCCATGATGGGCACACAGTACAAATGTGGAAGTTCACTCTGAACACATCCTCCCCACTGTTAAATATGATGGTGGCATCATCATGCTCTGGGGTTGCTTCTTTTCAACAGAGACAGGGAAGAAAAAGGTCCAAGCTATGTTTGGAAGATTCCAGCAGGAAGAAAGCCTCCTGGAGTCTTCAAAAGATTTGATACTCTGGCAGAGGTTCACCTTTCAGCAGGACTCCAACCCTTAAAATAAAGCCAGTGATACAATGGAATGACATAAAACAAATCATAATAGCTGTATTACAGAATTCAGAATAGCTGTATTATGCCACGCTGCATTGTTGCAATAATCCAGGCATAAAGAGCCCCAACTAAGTACCGAGTGCTGTACATACTCATACTCATACTTTTCATGTTCATGCTTTTGAGTTGGCCAACATTTCTAAAAAATAATTTTTTATATTGGTCTTAAGAAATATTCTTATTTTCATAGATACTGAAGTTGGGCTTTTCATTAGTTGTCAATTTTAATCATCTTCATTAAAATAAATAAACATTTAAAATCTATCAGTCTGTGTGTAATGAATGAATATGATTAACAAGTCTCATATCTTGAATGGAATTACTGTCAAACATTTTGATATTCTAATTTCACACGTCACCTGTGTAGATTTGTGTATATATAATAAGTATATATATATATATTTATATATATATAAATTATACTTTCTTAATAATAGCAGTGCGTTTCAAAAGGTGAGTAAACCTAAATTGTGTTTTAATCAACACAAATACATTGGGAGCACTGCACATTCTATATCAAACAAAAAAATTGGAAAAGTAGTTAAGCATGATATTTTACAGAAAATCAAGAAATATAATGTTCAAAAAAATAGCAGTGTTGACATCTTTTTAACAAACTCAAAAATGTTTGTAAAGAAACATTTCTTTACGTTCAACTTTCCTGGTTGACTTCATGTACATTTGTGGTACATAAAGTCAACCAACTTCTGGCACCAGTCAGTAGGTATTGCAGCACAGGACAATTGTACTACATTACACAATTCCTTTGCATTTCTTGGTTTTGCCTCATGAACGGCTTTTTTTATGTCAACCCACAAGTTTTGTATGGGCATTGTGCTGGCCAATCCCCGGACCTTATTTGTTCAAACAAATATTTCAAGGGCATTTCCTCTTCAGCATACAGGAACATGACTTCTTCCAGTACTCTCTTGTACGCAAACTGATCCGAGATCCCTGGTACATGATAAATGTGACCAACACCATACATAATACATGAACCATCACTTCATGATGCCTGACCCACAATGCTTCACCGCCTTCACTGTGTACTGTTATGGGAAAATTTTTCTGCCATATTTCGAGTGCACATATATTCAGTCTGAAAGCAACATTACATGGCTTTCTTCTCACAACTTTTAATACTTTTGCTTACATGTTCATTTTGAAAGCAGGACTTCATGCCTTTCTTCTCAAAACTTGTAAATTTGTACTCAAAACTCGCGGTCTTGGAGAACTCTGCTTGCTTACGAAACAGTCTCTGCTTGCTTTTGGAACAAAAATGCACGGTTGCCTGGCAACCTCTCAGCCAATAAAATGAACGTGTTGTACTGGGTGCGTTTGTTTCCTTCTGGCATTTATTTCCTTTAAATACACTACATTCTTCTAGTGTATGGGAGAATGTGGTAATTATAGCAACCAGTGCCACCCACTGGATTGATCTATCTAGTCCCCCATGTACTGTGGCTTGAATTCAGAGTTTGCAGGACGTCTAACAAATTGACTGTAGCCCGTAGAACCAAAAAGAACAATTTTACTTTCATTAGTCCACAAAATATTACTCCATTTCTTTTTAGGCTAGTCAATGTGTTTTTTGGCAAATTGTAGCTGCTTCAGCACGTTTTTTTTCACACCAGCAATTTGTGGGTCTTCCTGATGGTAGCTTGGCTTCTCATTGACGTCTTCTGATTGCTACAGAATTCGCAGCCAATCACAGATCTTTGTTGATCTTCCTGGAGCTGATCATTGGCTGAGCCTTTGCCATTTTGGTTATTCTCCGATCCATTCAAATAGTTGTTTTTCTTTTTTTCCCCTCAACATTCTGGTTTTGGCTGAAATTTTTAAGGCATTTGATACCATTTAAGCTGAACAGCCTATCATTTTCTGGACTTCTTTATAGGTTTTCCCCTCGTTTATTACTTTTTTGATCCAAGAAAGCTCTTCTTCCGAACAGTGTCTCGAACGACTCATGTTACTCCGTTTTTCAAATGCACATCTAGCATATGCAGCGTCAGTTGCCTTGATCCTTAAATAAGTGTCACCTTTTGTTCTGTTTTGAGGTTATAAATGTTGTTTTTGGTGCATTTACAAGAAAAGAGGGAGAAAACCTGCCCTCTAATGTTGTTTTCGAGTACTACAGAGTAGAAGGTTTGTTTTTCAAAACAAAACTTGTTGAAACGGTAG
>CAEGAF010008924.1:0-17652 GCA_903067075.1 Micropoecilia bifurca
ATAGTTCGCTATAGAGTCTGAAAAAATATATAATATATATATATATATATATATATATATATATATATATATATATATATATATAGGCAAATATGTTTCCTAAAATATTTCTAAATAATCCTTTGAGTTTCTTAATACAATTTTAAAAATACAGATTTCTGGATACAATCTTCAGTAAGATTTCTTATAACTTCCAAAACTGGATGAACCTCTCCACCAAAAATTAATCTGTAGACATTTAGATATATGTCTTCATAGATTTTTTTTTGATAGATGTATAGATTTCTCAATACTTTTTTCAAAAGATTTTGCATTTGATACACTTCTTTATGGATTTATTGATGTACAGATTTCCATGTATAATCTTTATTTGAAACTCAAATTCTCAATGTAGTTAGAGCTGCTCGTAGACCTATGTGTCTAAACATTCCCTGATAAATTTCTCGAAAGATTTCCTAATAGCTTGAATGCACATGCGTCCTATCCTACCGTAGGAAAGGATGAGGTTGTATAAGTTCTTTGAAATCTTTTGGTTTAATCGTGCAAATGAAGCATCATCTTATTAATTCTTCTGATTAACATGAATGGTCAACAAAATCTTGTCAAAAAAAAAAACAGCTGAATGAGTCTGTTTCATGTTTTCTTCCTATTAACCTAAAAGATGACTCACAGTAAAAACAATAGTCTGTATTGTCTCACCCGAACACTGACAGTTGAACAAGACACTTGATCATTTGACACACATCAAACCCTCATGTAAATGCGGCTGTTAAAATGCGGATAATTCACCTGAGGCTATAAAGAAAATTGGACACAGGTTTTACACAGAGTTATCGTCCTTGGACAAGCTGCACATACACACAAAACACACCATTATCACTTGGGTTAATGGCTTTGTTAATTTGAAGACATTAACAACTGCTCAGCTGTCCCCAATGAATGTGTCACACAAAGAAGGGCCTGTATTTTTAAATGGGTTGCTAAGTAGATTGATTCCTTCACTGAGAAACACAGCAGTGATGTTGCCAAACAGGTTAATTAAACATTTACACTCAAACAGCCAACAATCTATTGTGCTCCCCTAATTTATGGCTGCCATATGCACTTTCATCAGGGTTTTTTCCGAGCGAAGCATATGTTTGCTCGCTCCATCCTAATTGGCGCGATGCCGGCCCTGTTTTTGAGCTATTTGGCTCTCCACAGTCGCCCATCATAGGGGAGGCGGCGGTCCCCACACAGTGCAGGCAGAGAGTGAGGAGTCGGACACGGATTGGAGTACCTGCTCCCACACCTCCACCTCCACTCCCTTTCATCTGCAGCACCAAACTCCAGGCAGAGGAAGCAGGAGGGCTGACTCCTAATCAGCTCTGCCTCTAAATGCCTCCTCCTCTCGGCTCTCACAAATAGAAATGTACACATTTGCACACAGAAATGTACACACACACACACACACACACCGTCCGCCAGAGAGACTCCCACACAAGGCTCAGAAAAACGTATGTAAAAAGTGAACAACGCCTCTTTCTGAAGATATTTCCTTTTTCATTGTTGTGAAAACTCCTGCGGTCACGAGGACAAGAGAATTTTCTATTTTTTCTTCTTCTTTTTTTTTTTTTTGTTTGGCCAGGGGCGTAGATAGCTTCCATCTTTTATGCATCCTCGGTTGGCAGAAACAGAGCTGACAGGAAGGCAACAAGGGAACAATCAATCACCTTTCTGTCTTAACTTTCTTCTTGGCCCACATACGTGTCGGCTAATTTGTTAACGTTGAGGGTTTTTTTGTTTTCTCTTACACTTTACCGGCGCTTGTCTAAGTGACGGAGCGTAACGCTGCCGCGCTGTAGCAACAGAGCTGTGATGAATTCCAATGATCACTCCATATGCCAGGCCTCATTAGCCGTGGATGTGTTTGCTCACAGCTTCGCCTAAACACCTCTAGTGCAAGATGCATGTTGTTTTTCTCTCCCCTTTTAAGTTCGCTCCCTCACTTATCGACACACACACACACACACACACACACACACACACACACACACACACACACACACACATTCATGGAGGAAAATCCTTTAATACACTTGCCAACCATGGGCCCTGGGTAAGATTCCTTGAGGGCGATGTGTATCCACAACAGTGTGTCTCTCTCTCAGACATGTGGCATGGGTAAACAACACGGTTAAAGCCTAAAACAATGTGTGTCCCTGATGACTGCAATTATTTATGAAATCAAACACAAATCCAGTTCGCTGCCAAGTGGGACAGCTCTCCAGATCAGTCAACAAATCATTGTATACAGCTCCTCATAATCACCTAATGAAATCACAGCTTTTAGAACAATCCTCCCGATGCCTTGACCAGATAAATGACGCTGATGGACAACGCTGATCCCTTTTCTTGAGCTGAACAAATCTTTCCGCAGCATCCAAACCAAGAACAACACGTGTAAATGATGCAGCCTTGAGGGCATCCCACCCCCTCCCTCCCCCTCAGGCTTTCTGTGTGGGTGACAGAGGGCTTATAGCTAAAACGTGGCTGAATTATTCATCTCCTGGTGCTACGGCCACTGACAGAATGAAGCGAGCAGCGTGAGAACCGCCGGTGTCAGGACAGAATTGATACTTTTGGGGCATTTGCCCCGCGGCCAGCAAACTGCTGCAGATGGTTTGCTCACCTTCTCATCCACATTCTCGACGTTGCACGGGAAGAGCAATTAACTCACGTGGATGGCACAACTTTGTTTCATTTCCAAGAGTTAAATTAGACAGGATGGAGTGAGGGACATCACCATTGATCACTCAGGCCTCTCCTCATCTCGTAAATTCTGGACTTTAAAGAGTCTAAGAACTTTAATTACTCTGCTTTCTACACCTTTAACATGGCCAGTCTGACAGATGCAAGTGCCGACAGGCATCTTTCACCCAAGAACTTTCCTTAAAGCTAAGGTGGCTGACCTCTGTTGTCCAAGCAGTCCTCATTCTGCAAAGCATGGGAGCATCTTCACACCTCATGTTTTTTTACTCGCAAAAATAATCAGCCCAAGTTTGCTTTGAACATGTTGCACAAGTGATGTTTTGTCAGGACCAGTTGAAGTAACAAATCAAGTACAATGAGGGCTTTGGAATCAGTTTTAACGCTGCAGGCATGTGTTGTGAAACAGTGTATGTGTTTTTTTGTCATACTTTCTAGGCACACAAAAAAAATCCAGCTGTCAGCTGTACTCAGAAAGAAATGTCTAATGCTTATTTCCATATTTGGTCAATGACTTGCTCAGACACTTCCACTGGAGCAACACAAAATAAAATCATAAAAAACTAGGTTTTAAGGTGTTTTAAACTGTAGCAATTAGAGATAGGAGGAGAAGATGAAATATTTTTTCTCCCATTTAGCTGGCAAAATAATAAACTGTGATGAGGAAACCAAGGGTTTATTAAGACACAAATAGCATAGATGTCATAAAATAGCAGTAGAGAAAGGAGATAATTAATGTGATTCCATACCACACCATTTGTGTGGCTGCTATTATGTCATATCACATTAATCCTTGTATTGTTAGTGTTACATTTTACTCAGTGAAGAGTGGTTAATTGTTGCTTTCTATACATCACTACATTTGTTCCAGGGTATTTACGTTTAACCACACCATGCTACTTTTACAGAAAAGTTTATGTTTTGACCTTCTGAACACATGAACTACTTGCAAGTAATGTTTGCAAAAGAAATCTAGATGATAGTGTCAGTTTTGTTGTTTCATATGGTGTGTTATGACTTACTGGGTTGTGATTTAAAGACAAATTGCTGATTGGGTTTTTTTTAAACCCAATAACACACGGTGCTTAAAAATATTTACATAAAGAAAATTTGTACCCCGCCAGTAGTAAAAGTCATGTTCTACTCTGTGTAGACCACTGAAACATTTTACTCAACTAGATATGCAGCTCTACCAACTGCACAGTGGCGCAGTTGGTAGAACTGTTGTCTTGCAGCAAGAAGGTTCTGGGTTTGATTCCTGGCCCTGGTCTTTCTGCCTGGAGTTTACTTGTTCTTCCTGTGCATGCATGGGTTTTCTCTGGGTACTCCAGATTCCTCCCACAGTCCAAAAACATGATTGTCAGGTTAATTGGCCTCTCCAAATTGCCCCTAGGTGTGAATGTGCATGGTTGTTTGTCCTGTGTTGCCCTGCGACAGACTAGTGACCTGTCCAGGGTGACCCTGCCTTTCGCCTGGAATGTTAGCTGGAGATGGGCACCAGCACCTCCCGACCCCACCCATGTTATTTTCTGACAAGGGTGTACAGAAAATGGATGGATGGATGGATGTGAATTGCTTCTATGGGTCCCTGACAATCCTATCCAGTTCTCTATAACAATTCATTAAATGTTTGGAAGTCTAAGCACTCGTAAACTCAGTTTGCTCTCTGGTATCAAGGATCAATTTTGACCCTTGACCCTCGATGTCCAGAGTAGTCCAAACATGAAAACTACCTAACACGAAGTTTAATATACTGTTTCTGAATTCATCAGAAAGATCCATCAAAACAGGATCCATCTGCAAAGCAGATGATCTACAATTCCCATGTATGTAGTCCTTCTGTCTCCCACTGCACAGAACTGGTCTTCCTGATCACCTTATCTAACCACTTCTCTGAGTCAAGGTGGTGCTTCACAAACATAACTTGCTACTAACAAATATTGGAGAGGCTTTGGTGAAGTTTTCAGGCAAAGAATATATCACTGGATTTAAGCCAAAGTTTTCTTTTCAGTGACGACAGTGACACTCGAAACTAGAACAAAAACACTCATTTAAAACGGGAGTACCTAACACACATTTTAGAGATGACGCACTAAATCAACCCAGTAAGCCGGTAGCTCAACTCTGCCCTTTTGATTTCTGAAATGGCATATTTGCACAACAGCCTGCTTGACTGGTAATTCCTGATCACCAGAGGCAGCTTAGACACGGGCTCATCTTTATAGCTGCAGGACAGAATAGTTTTCTGAAAGAAGCTGAAAGCTATGATCATTTAGACACCATGAGTTTTTTTTACTCATGGTGCAAGGTCAGTTGAGGTCGCACTGACCCTATGTGCACTTTGAAGAATTCTTGTGTGTGTGGTTTCGAGACGTGACGGTCTGATGATACAACTGTCCAACTGTGACATTTGGCTCGCTCCCCCTGAGCATCGCGCTAAGATCATGATGGAAAGGTTTTATATATATACATGTGTATATATGTGTATATGTATAAATATATGTCTGTACATATTCGTATGTATGTAAGTATGTATGTAATCTAAATCTGGTGTGTGAATATATTTGGGTTTAATTACTACCGTTTATTTAATGTGTCAATGGTCAAGTTTTTAACCAGACTGCGCATCAATTTGGACAATAATAACTTCATTAAAATCTGATTTGCACCGTTATTGATTTTCCAAACCAATGAACGCTGCAACATGGTTGGAAATATTGTGGCTCCACATTGTAAAAGAGACATTTCCTGTTTGCAGCCCATAGATTATATGCCCATAAATCACAAGCGGAAGACAAATATGGAGGGGCAAATAAATTAAATGGTACTTAGCCTTTTGAGGTGCACTGTAATAGATCTAAGGAGAAGGTTTAGATAAAGGAGGAAATGTTCATTCTCCCATTTTCAGCCATTGGTTGTAACCCTCAGCGATCTCCCTTGACACAGAGGAAAGCAAAGATCACAACAAGACCTATAGTGAAAGTGTATCTCATTAGCTGCTTCCATACCTCTCCCATCATCTCTCAGAATCCTCCTTGGGAATAAAGAGAGGGGGCTTTGTCTCCTCGTTCCCCTCGAGCACTTGTCAGATTCTTCTTAATTATGATTAATTGCGCACCCGAATCAGTTCCTCCGCCATGTGCAAATAACACAGCAATAATGACAATTACAGATAAAACAATGTTCGTTCTAAATACTACATAATTCATTAATCACGTCTCTGTTTCCTGCAAAAATAAAACTCCAGCTGAGAATATATTGCCAGAGAGAAGAACAATGTTTTTCCTGGTTTTAGCAATAACTTCAAAAGCATATCAATTCCTTTGCAAAGAGTGCAAAGGCTCCAGGCTCCTCTGCATATTGGAGGTAGCTCCTTGCTGATCGCAATTGTTATAGATGCTGTTTATGGCGCTGCTATGACAAGTGTGAAGGGCAGGCATGGTGAAAGATGTATTGCTCGCTTATCTGCTCAGTGTATGAAAATGTTATTGGATTGTAAATGACCCTGCATCCTGATATGACTCTCAAAATAATAAATAAATAAACAATCTCTTTCTTTTTCTTTTTCTTATTTTTCAGTTTCCATCTTATTCCCTGTGACAATTTTTTGACACAAAGTGACAAATATTGCACATTGCTCTGAAGGCACAAAGTCTGTAAATTCAAGGAATTGAAATTTGTGTGCGTGCTGTGCATGTAGGTGGTGGGTTGTTATACATGAGATGAAATAATCGTTTTCTTGTGTTGTTCCAAAAATCCCACTCATCTTAGAAGTTTTTCATAAGTTTGCTGAAAGCCTAGAAACGAAAACAGGCAGGAATGAGTGACAAGAGGCAGACTAATGATAAGCTTTATAAGTTTTGATAGGTTTTACGGCCTTCTCGAGCAGCTGAGACACATCACTGAGATGTGCTCTTGAGCTGCGCAGAGAACAATGTGCCTTTGAGAGACACTCGCTGCACTGAAGCTGTCTCGTCCTTCCACCTCTTGCTGCATGTGCTTTATAGCCGACAATAAACCATTTTAGTGCAAAATAAATTGGGATCTTATTGAAATGCTGCCGCTATATATGTCATCGAAGACATACAGTTATTTTTTAGCAAAGCTGGAGCGTAGTTTATCATCTTGTGAGGCTGCGACGGGTCTGTTCCACATCATTGGCTCCTTTTGCTTAGTTAGATTGTGAAGGTCAGAGTTCTCAAGCCTTTTATGGATGTTTAACTTCTGAGAGCCATCACTAGCGTGGAACGCAGCTGATATATACTCTGCGCCAAGATGCCTTGGGATATGTGAAGCTTGCATTATAGTTTGACCACATGATGTCACCAATAGTATCACACAGTCAGGTGAAGTTGAAAGATTGTTTAAAGATCAGGATTTTGCTATTCAGTGATTGGAGATAATGTTATCTCAATATCTAAATGGAAAACCTATGATGGAAATATGAGTTGTTAATCTTCTGATACTTCAACATCAGTGTTAAGATGAAATCAGGATCTATAATTTATATTTATATCAAGCCTGTACAATTTATTCACCTTTTTTTAAAAAGTTTTCATCTTGTGAAAGATTTTGAACTGTGTTGTTGTGAAATTTGCAACATAAAAAAATGCCTTGCCTTGACAGTATCTTAAAGAGCAACACTCATAAGCATCATTCTTCTAAACTTCAGATTAGGAGGTCTCAGTTGTATTTAATTTGGATATTGAAGTAACTTTTAAGTAGAAGAACGCTGAAAATAATATTTATTTTCTTGAGATGTTAACATGCTTAGGCAATTTTTTTTTAGATAAAGAGATAAATAACATTTTAATGGAGACAACAATAATTATACTTATGAAATTAAGATGTTTCTCATGCTTTCAGGGTTTAATACTGGAGAAAATGTTACTGTTTTCTAAATATCTTTGTAATAAATAGATAAATTTCAGAAAACCAAATTTTTATCTCAATACCATATTTTTATCTTCCAGTGTGTGACTGGAAAAAATACCTAAAAACTTGAGAAAACAATATTTGTTGTCTTGAGACATTGACACATATACGTGATAAGTAATATGGTATCTAAACCAAGCAATGTTTTTTATATCAAGAAAACATAATTTATCAATTTATAAACTCAGATTGAAACAACTCAGACATTTTTTTAATTTCAAGATACAAATTAAATTTAGCTGTTTCATGTGACAGAGGAGTCAAGTTAGAGAAGTTGTTTTCCCAATGTAATGTCAAGAAAATAAGTTGCTATTCGAGTCCTCTCACAGTTTTCATACTTTTAAAAACATATTAATGTTATTCTTGCATAGATTATACATGGTTTAGCTAGTTTTAGAAGCACCCAGCAGCAAATCTTTCGGAAAAACAAAATGCTAATTATTTCTCCTTTCAACCAGTAACAATACTTCACTCTAATGCTTGTTTGGAGCTTATATGAAAGGCTTTTAAACTTTAAAGTGTGTGATTTTAAAATGATACTGAAATGTCAATCAAGTGGCGTGCTCCTCCCACTCCTGTTTACTTTTGGTGGTGTTAATACATCAATGTCAGTGTTCAGTCTAAGAACTCTGAAAATGCATAATTGACTTTTGAAATGTTCTGCTGCAACTACTAGATCTACTGCCTCTGTTGAGTTTAGAAACTTTTATAAATATAATTAACACCCCACAGTAAAACGAAAACCCTCTCAGCACACAGTGCAATCAGAAAATTACCATAAGAAAGAATTTCTAAATTTTCCAAATGAAAGCTTGAGGGGAGAAACTTTCCCTTGAAACACCAAGGTGACATTTTATTTCCAACTCCTTAATTGATGTTCTGCTGATTAAAGCATATTTAATGCCGTGGACTGGGGGGGGTGGGGGTGGGGTGAGGGGGGTTGCTTCTGTTTCTGTGAGCCATCAGTTTGCAGGCGTGGATTGCAGCAGAGTTACAAGGCCGTGCAGCGCCTCGTATCTTTTTTATGTATTGCATCAGAGATCCAGTATCTTCTGGGAAAGCTGCAGATAAAAGAGCAGATTTAAAGGACAGGGAAATATAATTAGCTTTTAAAATAAGCCCTGCATCATGTGAGCCCCAGTACTGATACTGTCATTCTTGCAAACGAAGGCTGCTGGTAATGTCTCACATTAACTCTTCAGCACTTTGTTGTGAACACCACAGTTGCGTTAGCGTTGTATTGTTTGCGCTGTAAAGTCGATGCAACTTTTCCGACTCATAAAGGATCAGTTTCATTAATTCCCAAATCCTGTTTGTTAGAGCAAAACAGACAAATAACCCCCAACCGCATCTGTTTTTATGGACGTGAGCAACTGATAAAATGCCAGGATGTTGTGATCTTTAATTCAATTCCTGCACAGACCCCTTTGTCAGAATAATCAACACAATCTGCATAATTTACATTACTTACTTAGATGCACGTAGAAGCAGAAGCTTAAAGTAAAGAAGTTTGTTTTCTCATGTTTGTGCCTATTAGCCACAAATTAATTAATTTACCATCCGAAACCCAATTAAGCCACAAGCTATATTAATACATCGCCCTCTTCCCAGCATGCAAGAGGAAGCAAAACAGAAGCTCTATTATTTTCCCAAACATAATCACATTTTTGCTGCGACGTTTATGTAATATATTCAGGAAAGCCAGGAAGCCAATTCTTAGCAGGGAGAGGATGTTTTTAATATCCAAAAAGGCAGATTTATTATTTTGCCACTAGAGGGAGGGGTTCCACTCACACACAGAGCTATAATATGCAGCTATAAAACACTGATGAGGCTGCTCAGTGAATACTTATGAAGGCTTCTAAGTTGGATTCGCTCTCACAACCTTCAAAATGCCCCTCTCTCTAGTTTATAGTCCATGTATAACGACACATCACCAAGCACGGATCGTAGAATAACCGGCGTCTCAAAACTCAAGCATTCATTCTCCATGGGTTTCTCCAGCCTTTCACATTCCTCTATCCATCAATGGTGTGGAAAAAAAGGGAGAAACGTCAGCTCCTCCATTTAATATTGTTTGTTTTGTTGTTTGTCAACACAACAGAGGAGATGGGCTTTTCTAAAGCGTGGTGTTAAAGAGGCACCCCCGGAGAAAGAATACACACAGGGTTGCCATGGAGCCCCATTGATGTGCAAATGTTTTCATTTAAATATTTTTAAGAGGATCAGCTCAGATTACGCCAAAGTTTGACAGAGATAATTCGATGGCTTGTGTAGCAGCTTTGTTTGCCGAGACCATCATTCAGGGCACGTCAGACCACCTTCACACGCCGTGCAGCCCTTTTAATGAAGTTTACTTTAAGTGGAAGGCCAAAGCTGCTACTGTGCAAAGGGAAGTCTGGAGTGGAGTGTTTAAAAAAAGAAAGAAAGAAAGAAAGAGTTTATGTCTTTGCTTGGAAAGATGTAGGTAGCTGACTGCAGTTAAATTTGCTGCATTTCTTTTGTACACAACAAAAACATGCACACACACACACACACTTGCAAATAACACCAAAAACCTTTTGTCGTTACATCCAGGATATATTTTTTGTTTGTTTTTCATTTTAAATAAATGCACCATGGAGACCCCCCAGTATTTGGGACAAGGGAGAGTAGCTTAAATATTTATGCCCAAGCCTCTGGAGGCCAACTATTAGTAGTAAAATGTTTTACTTTTTGGGGCTGTCACTCTGCTCCTGCTCCCATTAACAACAGGACTGACAGGGACCTCTGGGTCAAACACTTTGAGGCAACAAAAGGCGCTGATGAAATCACTCAGCGAGACCCAAATTACTTCTGTGTCATTGCTGAACAATATTTTCTCCCCAAAGCATTCCTTCTCCTGTTAAAGTCGTGACCTCATCCTCTGCATATGGAAAAGGGCTGTTTGTCTGCAACACTGGGGAATGGAGATGAGGAGAAGTTCATGGACAATGTTCGCGGCTCCGTTGGCCTCCCCGCCCCTCCACCCCGCTTTCCCAACTCCCAACTGACGGCAAGGATCTCCTCCCTCTGTTTTGTTGTGCTTTGTGAAAAAAGTTGATAAAAACAGGTTGTAAATGGAGATGGGCATTTGGAAATGAACATGTTGGGGTGGAGCAGTGGAGCGGGAAATCCAAATATACAAGACCTCATTGAAAAAAAAAAAAAAAAACTGGCAAAAGCAAAGTGAGTGAGACACTGACAGTGTTTTGTGTGTGTGTGTTTGTGTCTAATACACCGAAATTCTAACCAGAAACACAAATATAAAAATTAGCTTCAGAGTTCAACTTTTTATTTACTTTTGATAAATTATTGTTGACATGTAATAATGAATAATTATGCTTTAATTATTTAATAAAGTTATCTGCTTTAAAAAATATCTATGATTGAAAAAAGACACAATACTGCAGAGGAAAAAGTCGTGAACACATCAATGTCTTGATGAAAAATATATTTTAGATGGGGCTATTGACTTGAAATTACGTCACATCTCAAATAACAAGGAAGTAATTGACACATACAAAAGAACTCAAAGCAAACAAATACACATCACAAAGTGGAATAGCCCAGGAAATAAGAAATAAATACATGAAGAAAAGAAGCAGCTGACAGGCTTAGAAAACCAAGAAACCGGTTGAAATCTGTCAGTGTTTAGAAAACTGTCCTGATATTAATTTTGTGCAAATTAATATCAACTAATCTGGTCCTAACTGGTTGACAACAAAAAAGGTTTCTCACTACTAAAATATTACACAAACATGTAACAGTAGTCGAAAACAAAAAAACTCTCTTAAGAGTTTCAAAACCTAGATGTAAAAACTTACAACATTGGTTACAGGCTTTTTCTACATTTCTTTCACACTTCAGCCACGTTGTTGTTCCGAGTGAAACAATTAATCCAAAGAGCTGTCAACCAGTGAAGGAACTCTGATCTTCATAAACACCTGCAAGCAAAGACTTACCATAAAGACAAAAAGCAACGTGCTGAACTGGAATCACCGCTGCAATTAATGCACAAAACTCCACTGCTGAAGAAAAATAAAACATGTCTAAGCTTGTTTAAAGTTTGAGGACGTTTAGATGAGATCAGATGAAAGCAAAATTATAACTCTTAATTGGTTGTATAGAAAGAAAATAAAGTCTGTCACCTAACTTGAACCCAATTGAAAATCAAGGGAAAAAAATCTAAGCATGAGTGACTTGAAGGTTCAGGTATGAAAGAATAGTTCAGAACCTCACCTGAACCAGTCTAACCATATGCTTAATCAAAAAGGAAAGTTGTAATCTTAACCACAGACAGGGTGTCTTTGTCATAGACTGAAACTGGGAGCTGGTTCAACAGGAGAGGAGCCCAATCTCTAAAGGATCTGTCTCCCATTCTACTTCTTGAAATTGTAGGAGCTACCAGTTAACCTGCAGTCTGAGAGCAAAGTCCTCTGTTAGAACTTTTTAATAGTAGATAATTACAACAGCCCAGCCTTGAAAAACCATATAAGTGGACTAACTTGTCCCATTCACTCCTGGAAAGGATATTTTTTACTTTTGGAAATATTCCAAAATGAAAGACGGTAAATGACATGTCCTCGTCCAACATGATACTCCTTTATTTTATTATCAGAGGCCAATGTAATTCCATCCATATCAAGTAATTGCCTAATTAGTTTCTTTTTCAAAAGTTCCGGTTCAAAATCGTTAATTCTATATTTTTTTCAGCTGTATGTAAAAACTTCTGAACCTTCTTTTCATGAATTTATGACATAATGGTAAAAGTGACACAATTGGATGAGCTCAAACACCATCAGAAAGGTCTGGTCAGGCTGTTTCAAATCCCCTCTCAGCCCCAAGTGGGTGGTCCTTTTATTGTGGGTAGCTGTGCAGTCGCCAGGCATTTCCACGGATGGCTTTTTTCCCCCCTTTTTTTTCGTATCCAGAAGGAGGAGGACTGCTTCTGCAGACGAAACAGTCACCGTCCAAAGCTTACATCCACAAGAATTAGATTCATGCTACACTGACTTTATTTAAGCTAAGAGTTCTGGCACACAGAGCATTAATTGACAGCCAGTTCTGTGGCTCTTTTTCCCTCCGGATTAAAGGATGATTCAGGAGAGGAAGGCAGAATGGCCTCAGAAAGAATCCATTCAAGGAGAAAGAAGTGTTTTTTTAAAGCAGTAACTGAGACTTGGAAAGGTTGCCAAATACAATTTAACACTTTGGACATACGCAGAGTTTGACAGGTAGATATGTCGTTGCTTGTTCACTGCCAAGATTCCACTTTCCTTCTTTTGTTCTGCCAAAAAAATACTATAAATACATTAGAACTGTCATCTTCCCTTTTTACAAATAAAGCACAACAAACTTTCCAAAATATAACCAGTCTCTCCTAACATTGTCAATAAAATAATTATTCAAATTTTTCATGCTGGTTGCATTTTTAGAAACTGCTATAAGCAATATTATTATTAACATCCTGAGAATATTTTCATACTTTGTCATGTGACTCCCACAAACATCAGCAAATTTTATTGAGACTTTAATATATATGCCAACACAAAGTGTTGCATAACTGTGAAGGGACAAGATGATATATATTTCTGTTTATTTTTTTAAGGAAATTAAAATCTAAAATATGTAACTTGCATTTTTTTATTAGGATTTTCATTCTGACAGCCCTAAAACAAAAAGTTAAAGTGGTGCACATCCTCCAACAAGGCACTCATTTGTCTTATTTTTTTTGTTTTTACTTAAATGCAGCTACTTGTTTTCAGCTGTGAGCAACGACCATTTAGGCTTACGCATTAAGAAAGAGAACGACTCCGACACTGCAGCAGAGATTGACGTTTACATAGTTTTAGGCCACTTCTTACCCTGACGGTAAATATTTGAGCGCCACCCAGGCATGGGAATAAAAAGCGACGAAAGCAGCCTCCGAGCCGAGCACATAAGAACTGTTTAAGCTGGCCCTACAAGTCATACATCTGAATGATTTCAAAGAAACCTCCAATTAAAAGCTACAAACATGCCTTTGGAATGCGAACTAACACAATTAAAAGTCCTTCATGAGTGTATTAGAGGAATAAGTTGTGAATTAGCACTTTGAATACACAAGGCTGTTTTTATTCCCAAACCCATTCAAGAAGCAAAAGGAGATGGAGGGGGGGGGGGGCTGGGGGATCTTTTTGAAGTCAGTCAGTACTCTTTCTCCTCCCCCCCCCGTACTCCTCTCCAACCTCTCCTTCTCTCTTCAGGCAAAAGAAGATTGAGTCAGCCTAATCTGCTCCTTGTACATTTGAATGTCTTCTGCAAAGAGCTCATCCCAGCTTGCTTGATAAAGGCCCAGGTGCAGAGACAGTGGCTGTGCCTAACTTTGTCTCAGTGGGGGCTGTAAATCACACGGAGAAGCCCATCCTTTGAAGATTGTTGAGGCTGATTTGTGGCCGTGAGGGCGAGCCCTTTTCCAGCCCAGCACAATGCTCTCAACCAACCAAGGAGGACGCCAGAAGGAGGCAGGACTCATAACTTGCTGATATGCTCGAGGGCCCTTAATAAGGCTGCACAACACACACTCCATGCAGCAAGAAGCAGAACTCCTCACTGCGCCAAAGGTCAAGTGGAGTCAGACTCGGGTGAAACTGTTGGGGTTTTCAGACACAGCCTAAAAAAACGTCAGATGCAAAGAGAGAGCAGGTGTTGACAAGAGCTAATGTTAACAAATCTGTCTTTTGGACATGTCAAACACAATCTGTAAGGGCTGCTGTACAAAAAAAAAGCTATAAATTTGACACTTATCTAGCAGTGTTACAAGAAAACCACGTACCTGCAAAGTTTGAAGTTTTTGGTTATTTAAAAACAGGTAATCGCCGTAAGACTAATTTGATATCAAATTGTTTATTTTTCACAAATTCTCTTGTCAGCCAAGTGAAAATCTTTAAAAGATGTACGCCAATAATCTGCTCAGTGGTCCCTGCCTTTCAGTTGTCCACTGCAGGGCCATCTAATGATGCCAGAGAAAAGAAATTAGCCAGCCATTGCACGGCTCCATTTGAGAAAGTCATTAAGGTGGCCGGTGCACGGCTAAGGCTGAGCCCTGTGAAGCTCTCTGTGACACACAGGCTTGCATGCCTCTGTTTGTTATTTAGATCCGTATTTACACTTGTTGTGAGGGAAAGAGGCTGGGAGCGCAGCAGTGGCTTCCTCGATTGGGCTGGATAACAATTAGCCACGGGGAGCAGCACAGCAAGACGTTTAGCCTCAGCCCCCGCCCCGTTGGGAGAAGAAGTGCGTCGAGAAGTTTTATGAGAAACTTTCAAACCGCACTCTGCATAAAAATGTTAGTACCTCTTGAGCTGTTGAGCATTTTGTCATGTGGAAACAACATGCTATTATGTGTTTTATTGGGGTTCGGTATGATGGAGTTGCCACAAAGAAGCTTATTGCTGTAAAGTAAAGGGAAAAGTATAAAAGGCCTTTAGGTTTTATTTACAAATACAAACCTAAAAAGTGTGGTATACGTTTGTATTCAGTAACTTTCAAGTCTCGCCATAGATTCCCTTCTAGAATTAGAACAGGATTTTGATTAAGCCAATGCAGCACATGGATGCAGTTTGATCTGGCTGTGTGTTTAGGGTTACTGTCCCGCTGGAAGGTTAAGTTTCACCCGAGTCTCAATTCCATGTCTAACACGTTTCCTTGCAGGTTCTCATTTAGTGTCATCCAATATTTTCCAATGAACCCTGAGCAACACTCCCACAGCATGACACTGCCATTCCTGTTTCCTTTTTTGCTAATAGTTTAAAAAAATCAATTTTTACCCCATATTTCTTGTTTTTAATTGTGGCCTATGGCAAACTGCAAATAGGACTTTTTAGGACGTTCTTCAAAAACATGCCCTATATCATTATTCTATAAAGTGAGCTTGTACTGCAACACTAATGGCTGTCCTGTCAACAGAATCTTTCCACCTGAGTTATTAGTGTGCAGCTCCTCCAGAGTTACAACATGTCTCTTGACTACTTCTCTAACTAATCCTCTTTTTGCCTTCACACAGACACAAATTTAAACTCTTCTGTAATCAATTCCCGTTTAAAGGTATTTGGATTTTACAAAGGGTTGTCAGAGTAAAGGGGGGTAAATATGCTGATGTTTGTAAATAATTGTAAAACCATGCACCATTGTTGTTTCACTTCATAGGTACGTACTAATTTATTCTTGCAATGTGAGAAAATGTGAGCATGTGTGGTAAGAATACTTATGCAAGACGTTATATCAAACCTATCTCTACCACTGACCTCCAGCTGACATCTCCTGTATCATTCTGGCAAAAACAAGCAGGCCAAACATCTTCAAGTTCTGCTCTTAACCCAAAAAGTCGGTAAAACAAAGCAGGTCATATTCAAGAAACATATTCACTCCTCTTATCCACTGCTCTGTATAATTCACAGAAAAGTAAGATGGAGGCAGCAAGCCAGAAAGTGATGTTCATTTGAGGTTTGCGAAAGTGCTGGCCTGGCTCTTTCATCGCATTTCATCATTCTGTGCTTTGGCTAATGAATGCAATGAGACCCAAAAAAGTAACAAATGAAGAGAACTCCATGTTTTCTGTTCATCATCACTAATATTTCAACCTAAACTGGGTCTACCCTGTGCATAATTTGGAAAAGCTGACATAATACAAGCTTTTCGAAATATAGTATGATTTTATTTTTAGAAATACAAGGAAATTTATTGACAAGTAGTAAATGGTTGATAGTCCTATTAGTGGTATTTGGTATTAAATGTGGATTTCCACGGCAAGATTTCACAAAATCCAAGATTTGTAAATAGTGTAGATAAAAAAATAAATTCTGATTTGTCTGTATTTAGTTAAACATGTCATAAATAGCACAATAATTGAATTGGTATCATGACTTAAAAAATTAACTTAAATTCTGAAGCATTTGAGTTACTTTTGAGATGCACAGGCTTCAAACATACATGTTTGTGTCAGAGTTTGATTCCAAGTCATGACGGATCCTTCTGTGAATGTGGAAGGACATTGTGACAATGTCTTCAAAGCTTCTGCTGTAACCTATTTCAATTTTTTGATTTATACTAATGCTTGTCCACTCTTTTTTTTAATGAGTTAATTCAATGATCGATGTTACAATGATAGAGCTACTTTGCTCTAGGATTCATCAGTCCCGTGAATCAAAATAATCAATTTTATTATGTATAAAAAATCAATCTGCATGAGTTTTCTATAGTTGAAACCTTTTGCAAAATATTCAGATAATCATCTTGTAGCTTTAGTCCTAAAGAATCAGCATCATTTTTGTCAGTTCTTAAAAGGTAATATTGTCATTCAAGATAAATTTCTCACATGTTTCTGACTTACCATCCAGGACCATTAGATTGATGATGAAATCTACAACATTTGATAAAGGATACACAGTGTTATCGTTCTAACTGATAACAGTGTGCGCATCTCATTCTAACCGTGTTTCTTTTTTTGTGCCAACTTCCTGTAGAAGTCAGGGAGCGCATTCGGAAGTTGTGTGCTACACGCCTCTGATCCAGGCCAGTTATTGACTTCCTGAGATTTGAATTAATTACTTGCTTCACAAGAGAAGCTGGATTGCAGTGGTACCCCCTAAGAAGTCCACTCATTCTTTGGGAAACAGCCCCATGGACTTGCAGATGGTTTCACTGAGATGTGCTTTTCCCAGAGAGAACAATTACACAGGGGATTGTGGAGGCTGGCATAAACCTGCAGCACACAGTCTCCATTCTGAACATTTCAAAACAGCCATAGGGGAGGTTTGTGACTTAACATAAATTAGACCACCAGGGAATGGGAGATGTGAAGTGGTGGAAGGGAAGTATTGCAGATAAATGCGCTGCACTGAGAGTTTCTGCACCACAGAAGAAAGAAAATTACAATGTGACATCTTGAAATTATATTTAAAAATTCTA
>CAEGAF010008953.1:0-21362 GCA_903067075.1 Micropoecilia bifurca
TGAGTGAAACAATGACTAGTGCAGATGCTATATAAAGAACTCGGACCAATTTTTTATTATTAGACATCCATATTTGTAGTGAACGGAACAAATCATGTCCCGTTCAATACCGGACCGGTGGCAACATAACTATGGCGTCTATTCTATGCGCCTTATAATGCGGTGCACCATATATATGAAAAAAGTTTTAAAATAGGCCATTCATTGAAGGTGCGCCTTATAATCCGGTGTGCCTTATAGTGCGGAAAATACAGTACTTTGTGTGCTTGGATTGGGTTTTGTACCAGTGTTTATTTACCCAATCTACTGTTATTTCTAACCAACTTTCCTAGAAAAGCATCCCCACAGCATGATGTAGTTAGCAATATGTCTCACCATGTTTTGAAGAGATGTGCAATGTTACCAAAAATGTTTGTTTTGTTCTCATCTGACAAGAGTGTCTTCTGACAAGAGTGCATATTTGTCCCCCATATATGGTTTATCCTGTTTGCAAACGATGAAAATCACATAATAGATTCTCGTAATGACTTCTTTTAGGAAGTCTTCCACAAAGATCGGGTTTGTGGAGTGTGAGGCTAATAGATATCCCTGTAACAAATTCTCTCACCCGAGCTATTGATCTCTGCAGCTTCTCTAGAGTAACCGTGCATCTCTGACATCTCCTTCCACAGCCTGTCAGTTTAGGTGGACGACCATGTCTTGGTTTGCCATAACCTTCTGTTTTCAAATGTTGAATTAAATTAATTTGGAATATTCAGAGTTTGGGATTTTCTTTTATAGCCCTGCTTTAAACCTTTCCATAATATTATAATTGACCTCAAACCTTTTAGATTTTTATTTGGATTTGTCCTCTCCCCATTTCACACTAATTCACTACAGTTCATCTCTAATTTGAATTCAATTAAGCTTGTTCAAGTTGTTGTTGCCTAATATGACAAAATGTGGGGGGGAGGAGACCTTTACAGGGAAATTGATACACTTGCTAGGCACTGCACACTTTTCATTCAACATGCGTTGACGGTCTGATCTGTTGGATTTGTAAAAGGCATTTTGACCTTCTTCTTTACATAAAATCAAACACAATTATTCTCTCTTGTTTCTCCCTCTCCCCTTGGCACTTCCCAATTTCCTGAAGCAGATGCTTTTCATATGCCCCCCTTTTGTTTCTTTCGTGGCTCTCTTTTCTTGTGAGACGGTTTTGATTATGTTTCACCTCCGTTCTCCCACTTGTGTGTTTTCGTGTGTATGCCGTATTGGTATTCCAACCTATTCCACTTTCCTCTGGAGAAATTGGCTTCCTTTGATGGGCCAGGGGAAAAAACCCCACTAAAAGGGAAGCTTTGACTTTCTGTTGCTTTTTCTTCTCCTTCCCTAGCCCCCCTCATTCCTTTCACGTACTTGTCTTTAACTCTTCCTGCTCCATCTCCCTGTGAATTTCTTCACTATTCATTCTTTTTAGGTTGCATTCTTGGCTCCTTTCTAAAAAAGATAAAGAGGTCTCCTTTCTTGCATCAGTCTTGTGAGTTCTACTCTTCTTTGGGAAGACAGAGGCGCACATTCCTGCACATTTTTCAGTTAGGTGCATCTGCTTAGACGAGTATGTTTTCAATTAAATTCAATGGTAAAGACATTATATGAGTTTTTTATCCAAAGCACCGTATCTTAAGGTTAACTTTGCGACTGAAATAAAGCCCATTTGGGTACGAGTAGGGTTTAGGATTTACATGTAGATTCATTTGTTTTATTTTTCATCTTTTCGAAGATGCATATTGAGAGCAAAATTTTGCTGAAAAAATATTTTCTGAATTGCTGTATTGTTCTTAATCTTCAAGGTGTATTAAAAATAATTTAGGTACACAAAAAGGGACACAAAGCTTTTTACAAGATTCTTACATGGTGATGACTGAAAAAGTGTGTCTTCAAGTCATTATAATCAGCAGTAAATTGAAATCATCAGTGTCCATGCACATAGGCGTACGACATTTTCTATAGGGTATAACACATTGGTCAAGATGGTTGCTTGTACTTTTAATAAAGGAACAACTTTTGGAGAACTGTAATTGCATGTCATTATCCAACTCCATTCATTGTAACACACTCTTGTAATTCTAATTAAAGGTAATTGCCTGTAATTTGCAGGAGTCGTTAAAAGGATTAAAACTCAGGGACTGGAAGAGTTAATAGAGGCTGTAAAGGCAAAGCAGTAATTTGGAAACCTGACAAGACTATCTGTCTCTCTGTCCGTCCCTTCCGGTTTCAGAAAACATGCATTTTTGTCCAATTTGTGATAACAATATTGACTGATTAATGCTCATTTTGCTGAATTATCTGATACATTCTGTGGATGAGGGGATTCTAAAAGTCTGACCTGTAATGAATGAAAAGGAATTGTGAGAGTACAGTCCCCTGTGGTGCTCCTGTGCTGCTGACCGCCTGGTCTAACTCAACCCTCAACCTCAGAAATTGTGGGCCGTTTGTCAGGTTTGATAAACATGTGACCCCTGCAGCTTTCTATAGTAGCTTTGTCAGAATGTGATAAATTAAAATAGAAAGGAATCCTTGTAGGACCGCTTGCTTTGTGCAAATGACCCTGACATTGTTAAAGAAGGTGCATGACAGTATCTCCAAGACCTTCATGAGGAAGGAAGTTGGGTCAACGCGTCTGAAGTCATTGACAACTTCCAGATGAATGGACTAAATAAATAATTGTAGTGTGGGCAGCAAGGGAATTAGGACTCCATTCATCTGGATGAATAAATATCAGCAGAGCATGAATCCATCCATCCATCCATCCCTCCATCCATCCTTCTGTCCGTCCTTCCATCATCTATACTAATGTCTTTTTAAGGTAATTGAGCAAAATTTATGTGGTGCATGCTTTGCTCTGAAGAGCAATCAAGAAACAATTATAACCAATGTTGCAATGTATTGTGATTTTTATTACTACTAGCTTTGAGAAAAGGCAACATCAACAAAAATATCAATCATAAACTGATGCCATATTATTATAAACTCGTGTTGGGAAGCTCAAGCTCCACTTTTATGTTGCTTGCTTTTTCGTGTTTTTTGTTTTTTTTACTGTAAAACAGTTAACTTAGACCTTTTACTCTATCACCTCTTTAAATGCGATGCTCCATCTATCTGCATCAGTTCTTTTTGATGAAGTCCATCCATTTTTGGACTTTATCAGATTTTACTTTGAGTTTGGACCTTGTTCTGTTCTTCTAGATATTTTATTTTCACTATTGTTTTTAATTCTCACTTTTAACTTTTGTCCCTTTGCTCTAATATCAAAACATTAAGATTTGCTTACATATTTTTGCATAACAAATGATATACCAACCAATACGTTATTTTGTAGCAAAGAAACCGTCTCTAAATCTGTCTGCAATTTTAATGTAGTCCATTTTTCATTGAAATAAGATTCCATAAAAATGAGGCATCTGCCATGTTTTCATCTCTTTTTCTGTCTTCCCGTGTCTCTGTTGTGCAGTTGCACCTTACCCAGTTGGAATAATTTTAAACATTAAACAAACATATTTGTTTGGTTATTTTTAAACATGTGTTAACATTTTGAGTTTCCATTTGGAGTGAAAATAGAAACTCAATTTTTAATCAATCGGACGTTTTAAACATTGCATAGAGAAATAATTTCAGCCTACATTTTTGTGGGCAGTACTGCTAACTCCACAGTTGTCTAGCAAATAGTTATCGACATCCTCTGCAAGAAAGGTAAGCAGAATGTGCACAAGCAACACTAACCTCTATGATAGTGTTGGAAGCGACTAACATGCCCTGTAGGACAACATATTATTGGATTTTAACTCTCTGTACAGCTCTATTCATCGAAATGATCTAAAGTACATGCTAGAAATATATCACGATGTGTATAATGAATCTTTGAGCTACATTTTCTGAATTAATTTACTGAAACAAATTAACCTTCCCATCATACACTAATTTATTGAGATGCACTTGTAAAATGAGCCGGGCCTTCATTCTCTGTTGACCAAAGTAGGAAAAAACTGATGCGGTAATAATTAACCAACCTTCTCCTCTGACCTTGTGTTTCAGGACATGGGTCCTACCAGCATGCCCTCAGTGCCCCTCATGGTGGGCTGCGGAGTGTCCTGCACTGCTCTCCTCATCCTGCTGCTCATCTACGCTGCCTTTTGGAGGTGACTGCATGCACACACATTTAATAGTGTGACACCAATACATTCCCTGTTCGTACAATGCTAATGTTTTTTTCATGCTTCTGCCAGTGCAAATTGGGGAAAAAAAGGCTAATTTGTGTCCATCAGCTATGGCGACAAAAAAAATAGCATTGAGGCCTAATAAAGAACAAAATAATTCAGTTACAGCAGAGGGGGTTGGTGACTGGCTTTTCCCTCCTTTGATTCCTTTATTTGTCTTTTACTAATACTCTTTACAGATGCCAAAATCAATCTGATGACTAAGCTGTCTTGGAAAAGAGAGAGAAAAAAAGATCTATAGGGCTTTGAATGTGACTTTTTAAATCTTTCTAATCTTCTGCCCCTAAGGTACATCCGGTCAGAGAGATCGATCATCTTGGTCAACTTCTGCTTCTCCATCCTGGCCTCCAATTTACTGATTCTGCTAGGACAATCTCAAACACTCAACAAGGTAAAGCACACTTTTCAAGATATACATACATATACATATTGTTTTTACAGACCTTTATCTATGATGATCACAAATTCAAATATGCCTATTTTAGCTTCGAAAACTAAAAAAGAAACAGCTTACAGGATTTTCAGCTTAATACAGTGGAGGTTTTAAAGCGGCATGCTGACATTTTTGGCAAACCCCTCTGAGCTGTCTGACTAAGCAAGCCTTCACCGTGTGGCAGTCAGGATCGATCTAGCTGAAGAACACAGCAAAGCCACCTTCAACATTAAAGAACAGAGAGTGTTCTTGATTAGATTGCCGTTTTCGATTACCTGCTGTTTTGTTCTGTAGAAGTTTCACTTGTTTTCTCCTTATTTGATGCCTTTACTAGTTTCTCTATGCATCTGTGTGTTTTGTAATGTATCTCAGTTTTGTTTTTTTTTCTTGCTTTAAGTTCTTGCTTACTTCTCGCTTTGCTGCAGGGGCTGTGTACTGTGACTGCTGCTTTCCTGCATTTCTTCTTCTTGGCGTCCTTCTGCTGGGTGCTGACTGAGGCATGGCAGTCTTACCTGGCTGTCATTGGCAAAACAAGGTCACGCATCATTCGCAAGCGTTTTCTGTGCCTCGGCTGGGGTAAGTATACACACACTCGATCCATTTCACATTATGTATTTGTCAGAACCTCGTTTAGGATTGCGTTTTGACTCCTGATGCCTGCTCGCCATAAAACAAACGTCTATGAAATATGCATGCAGTCGCTCATGTTGAAGATACAACAAGCACAGACGCGGGTTGTTCAATGAACTGCTGTGTTCATAGTAGCCTTTTAAAATAGCTAACTTTCAATCTGAAAGACCAAACCTGTTTCTGAACTTACTTGGATGTTGGTGTGACAGTGCAGTTGTACTCAAAGGGTTTTTGAACTTGAATGATTTTGCAACCTTTCAGTTGTGGTTGTTGGTTGGGTGAATCCATTTATTCTCAAACAATTCTGATTGTGTAAATTCCAATAACTTTAGAAACACAACTGATCAAAAGCTTGTCTTACCTGAAGGTTTGATAACACTGCTTCAGGTTGATAGATATGCAGCATTAGCGTTCAATCACATCTTGTATTTTAAGTCAAACATGTGAATCTTGGTTTCATCTGTCATAAGTCGTTTTTACTATAATGTGTTGGTTAACACATTACACATTATAGTTTTTAGCTGTAAAATATGAGGACCTTCAAAGGACCATCCTGCCATCCAGTCATAACTATGATTATAATTAGAATTGCTTTGAGATGATTCAAGCTTATCTGTTCACATTCTATGGGGATTTTTATTGTTTAACTACCAGGCTTAATTTTTCCAAGAATTTGGACATTGACATTCTTGAAGGGGCACAGATCTCTTTAGCACTAGGCTGAAACAGCAATGAGAAGAACAGTTTTATTTTTTTCTCTTTGAGTTTCAGTAGTTGGGAGTTGCCGCTTGATAGAACCAATCTATTTCAGAAAGCTAAATAAGCGTCCATTATTCCAGAACATACTCGACGGTACTTTCACCATGGACTTCTGTAAATAACAAAACTTTCTCTTGTTACTTTTAGTGGACTTCTATCCTGCCCCTGAGTCCCACTGCAAATAATTACAGTTTTCTGAATTGGTTGCTGATTGAAGCAGTGTTATGTGAGGCGCATTAGTGATGGAGGGCAGCAAGACCGGCTTGTTTCAGAATGGAAATGTAACCGCTTATTATCTTCCAGTGTTGAAATTGTTGCCCGTATTATGCTTAACAATCTTCATTCCCTGCATTCTCATTATACACTATTCGTCGGCTCAATAAGCAATTATTTACTGCTTTATGTCCCAAAAGCCATATTTACACTTCCTAATGCGTTTTCCTTATTCACACAAGCCAAGAAAGGACAGGCTGCTCACTGAGAGCACACACTGCCGCTATTCATCCGTACGCCACCTTTTCCGTTCACCTTCCATGTTACTCCATTATGCCGTCTCCTCAGCGTTGTACAACCAGGTGCAACATGGACGGAGAATGTTCGGTGTATAATCAGAAGATATGATAACATCTGCACAACACGGGGAGATGCTTCAAGATAGGCCTGGAAATTACAACACTGCACCATCCACTACACACACCCACACGGACACAATCTGCTCATTTCACTCAGTATTGATCCCAGCAGTCTAATCTGCCAAGTCACTGATGCCCTTACCTGATAGAGGCAGAGAATGTATAGACTGCTCTACAGTCACAGATGGGGAGATACTGACAGAGAGAGAGAGAGGGGAGAGGGCGTGTGATGGTGGCTGCGGCACGTTCCTCCAACACACTCCCAGACGCACATGAAACGCATGAAACAGTTGGGTAGAACGGAGAGGATCAAACGTTTTATCCTCCTTCCGTCCGATTTGCAATTTTCCCAGCAAATTATGCGATTGAAATCTGTTGCCAAGAAGAAAGGAGATTTTTAGGGTGTAACTGGATTTGGGTCGGAGCCAGATACGTATATGCATAGGTGTGTGTGTTTGTGTGTTCACCGCATTATGCAAGTAAACGCCAGATTGATGTTGTTGACTAACTGAGACTCGGTGCAGGCTGCTTGGTGGACAGGCTTGGCTCTCAACCATCTTATTTGTTAAAGTTAATGTGACTTTTTCTAATTGCTTTTCATTACCAGCCATAATCACAGCTTTGTTAATTACGAGAATATTTCAGAGCCAAACTCATTACGGGCGCCGCGATGTTCCTTCTTTTTGCACGCAGGCAATCGGCAACAGTCACGCTTTCTCTTCATTTACAGAGAGTCAGACAGATTGAGCTGCACAATATATGGAATGTTGTTTTTTTTGGGGGGGGGAATATTTCGCAACTTTTCGCCTATGCACACCACACAAAATTTTATTTAAAAGCACTTTTCGAAACTATGTGAAGAATTTTCTTTTTCAAAGTGATGAAATGTTGAAAAGGTGCAAATGGCAGCCGTGTAGACACAATGCCGTGACTATTAGTGTTTTTTAAGGGAGCATATGCACAACACAAAATCAGATCGGTCTCAGTCACCCGTTCACGTGTTACATGCTGTTGCAAAGCAAGTTTTGCATTTAGTTCGTAGAGTCAGAGTTGCTCTCACTGTCTCTTGTGCCAATGTGTCCCATCACCATCCAAGCTTCCTTTCATCCTTTTGTCTCAGCCGTTTGATCTTTTTCTCTCTGCTTGTGTGTACGTGTGTTTGTCTGCAGGTCTTCCAGCCCTTGTTGTTGCAGTGTCGGTGGGTTTCACCAGAGCAAGAGGTTACGGCACCGCCAGCTAGTAAGTATTCTGCCCAAGACTCCCTGCTTGCTCTTGCGCTCTAATCACCACTCAATTTGGATGCCTTCGCTTAATAGCAGCTTCTTCCTCTCACCAGCTCTCAAATGAGCCTGAGGTGTAGTGGCATTCACTGGTCTTACTGCCAGATTTCCATTGGTTTCTCTGAATATTTACAAGCAGACGGTTCTTAAAGAATACCATGCAGAGGTGATTATCAGATCTGGATTGTTACCAATATCTGTTTTTTTCTTTTTGTTGTTGCTTTTTTTTTGATGATTTAATAAGATATTTCTTTAATCATCAAAGGTGCCAGTTTCCCCTAATTTCTCAGTGTGCTGTATGTTGATACTTTTAAAAATATAGGAATATAAAGACTGAACTGAATGATATGTACAAGATTCTTATTTAATAAGCTCAACATGATGCTCTCAATGCAATTAACAGGAGGCATCATCAAGGCACTTGATCGCTTTTGGAAATTACAGTTCAAGCTTCAAGTATCTCTCTGTGGCTTGTGGTATTTATGACTACATTATCAGGTTTTACGAGAGAAAGCATCCCCGAGTGTTTTTGGAAGACTCCAAGCCCTCTCACATAGACTGGAATTACACTTAAAAAGTTGTTTATGCATTAAAAGGGGCCAAAATATGTGCGTCTATTATAATTTGGATGCAATATAAAATGTAAGTGTTTGCAAATTATCCACCTCATCTTTCCACCACCTGCACTGCTACCTTTTAAAGGGACTGTTACATTATTTTTTTTTCTTCTTTTAAAGTGGAGCTCTGCTTTGCAGTTAGTAATGATCCTGCCTGGAGTAGGCAGGCACCTTTAGTTTTCAAACTTAACTTGCTAAATAGTTTGTGACAGAAATATTTTCAAACAGCTGATTTTTTTCTTGTTTTTTTAGCAAGGGAATAGTGTAAAGTAGTGGCATTTTAATAGGTAGCTGAGAAGTTGTACACAACAAAAGGTAGAGATGGGGAAGTGCTCCATATAGTCAGTGACTCCAGTCCTTTTTGTGGCATTTTATTAAAATACCTTTCAACCACAGAAAAAAATCACAGAGACAGTTTTACTGGGTGGAAAGAGTAACTTTAAAAAAAAAACTTTAATAAATAACAATGGCAAATAAATAATGGCAGTGTGCCACTCTCTCTCATGAGGGTTTATTTTGAATATAAATTCACAAATATAAATTCAAATATAAAGTCACAGTGGCTCATTTAAACACAAGTTTTTTTTTATTAATCTTTAAGATGATGTCACATTTTATTGTTAAATGTTTAAGTAACAGCTGTGGTTATGTATAACTCCGATCATGCTGGTTCATGTTTCAGAACAACAACAACCCCCTCCAGGCAATGCAATGATCTGATAAAAAAGCAAAAACAGATTTTATAGTCATATGCTCTTAAGATGAATTTTGAATGATTGCATGCATAAATGTAGTAGCCTCTCTTTCTTCATAAGTATTTTTACTTTTTTATTTATTTATTTTTTTTATTGATTCTTAGTCAACGGAAAGCACATTTTTACCAGGTAATCCTGAAGAGCACTTTGTATACACAACCTTGTGGGATTAATCATGTCGTTCATTTCTTTCCTTCAACTAAATCTTTGCCTTTTGGATAAGAGGATTTATCAGATACCTGGAAGTAAAAGACTCTTGTTTAGATTTTTCTAAGCCTTCATTGCAATCTTTGTGTCCAGCCAGATATAAAAATACATTTCAAAAGCCATGTCTGGCTATATCCTGCTTCGTTGGTCCTGCTCCTATCATTGTACTAATATTGGTTACCATGGAGACTAAGTACAGACTGGCAAGGAGTCATTGCTAGCTAAGGAGTCACTCAAATTTATTGTACAAATCTGTCTGTTGCTGGGCATCAAGAGATCTACATTAAAAAGAAAACATCAAGTTAAAAAAAAAGCAATTTTATTTAGCTATAAAAAATTAAAAAGGCCAATAAATGATCCATTACTTGGACACCTTCACCAAATAAATTTGAGTTACATTTTTTTTTTTTATCTAAAGTTTCATCAGCTCTCACACTGAAGTGAAATGTGAGCCCTCAATCTGTTCTGTGCTTCTGTTTTCTTCCAGTTGCTGGTTGTCTTTGGAGGGTGGCCTGCTTTATGCCTTCGTTGGTCCTGCTGCTGTCATTGTACTGGTGAGTCTGCCCAATATTGCATGGTTTGGCCAACCTGGCGCCCTAGATGGTGGTCCTTGATTGTTATGCTCCCTCCAAACATTATCTGAATATGACCTTAAAAGTTTGTGGACAATGTTCCATTGGCTACTTGAGATAATATTTCCTACATATATTAAATATATCAATTATATGTTATATTTGAGTTGGATGTGTAACTAATATTTGAATTATCCACGATACCCGTGAATATCCAAAATTGGCAACATTTGGCTGCTTTGTTTTCAGGAAATGAATTTTTTGGTATAGGTATAGATATATATTTTTAGCAGAAATGGAAAGGGTCACTATGACCTCACTAGTCAAAATGATGATTAGAATTTGGGTAGATTTGGGTAATGTTTGTTACTGTGGCCAGTTGGCCCAAATTTTAGCAGAGGGATTCTGAGTCCTCTGTGATGATTTCATTTTGAGATGTCTGTCACTCACAAACTCTCAACAAAATGACACTCAATCTGCGGCTTTAATCCTAAAATGGGAATCAAGATTTTGAAAAGAAAAGATGTAACTTACACCTACAGAATTCACACGCATCAAATGGATTTTTATTTTTTATTTTGACTAAATGTGGTTACATGCAAGCATACATATTGTTATACATCTTGCCTAATCTGTGTCATTGTACTTAAAATAAAGCAGACATTGTATAAATATTTAAAAGTAATTTACTAATATTTATTTTCACTTATAATTAGTAACAAATTGTAGTAATATAACAATTATGGCATCTTGCGTCTTGGCCTGAACACATCTCTGCCGTAGCTAAAAAAAATGTCAGAGAGACGTCACACCTCAGCACATCCTGTTTCCTGCCTGTTCCTCCTCGGTGTTGGGAAAGCTGCAGCTGAGAGCTTGGAGAGCCTTTGCATGATGACAATATCGATATGATACATCCATATCTCCGTTCCTCATCCTCTTCCACAGTAAACTGTGCAGAGCAAGCTCAGGGCTAAGTCAACCAAATAATGAGAAACATTGTTTTTGGTCAATTTGATATTTTTATTCTTTCACTGTTTGCTGTTACAGAGGATAATAAAAAGAGGGCGGTTAGGGGCTGCCGCTTTATAATAATATTGATTTTATTTTATTTATGGCCCTTTTTTATTCTTTTGAAGGCTTGCACCAGTACCCTCTTCAACAAGAGTTGCCCCTGGTGACAGCCTACAGTATATGGTCAATGCTAATAGCTGGATGCTTATGATTCATTATTTGAGTATGTCATAATAATGCAACAATATAAGACCATGGGGGAAAGAAAGATACATAAAGCAACAAAATGCAGCACGTTAACATTTTGAATGCATATTTTAAAATTAGACCACTTTTATATCTGACACAATCAAAATCACTCAAGTCCAAATGCACCTGCAAAACAAAACACACAAATTACAATTGTCTTATATTGTCTTCTTCAGTGAACACCCCCACTGCACACAAAGTGCTCTAGTCAAACATGTTTAATATACTGCCTTAAGTTAGTAATGTTTACCACAGTTCCAACAAAATAGTTTCACATACTCATTCTTCGGATTTGCATCATCCTTAAATGTACTCAACATAAGGTTCATATTTATTTTGACAGGAATCTTAACTCTTATATATTTGTTTAAACATATGCTTCTTGCCAGACTAGCAGTGTGGTAAGGAGCATACATAAAATAAAGTTTGGCAATACTGACCTTAGATTTTCTTTTTTTTCCTTTTATTTAGCATTTAACTTCTGATTTGCCCCATCCCTCAAAAGCTGATGGCACCGGCCGTCACTTTAGAAGCACACATGTCAAAATGATGAGCAGAGACCATTGAACCCCAAGTTTAAAATGTCAAACCAGGACAAAAAAAAATACAGTGTAAGCAGACAAAAGCTTTTGGCTATATATTAGATTTCTACACTGAATTATAGCCCTATTCTTGCCCTTAAACTCTCTCTGTAATGCGTGCTTTCAGAGCATGAGTCACAGAACCAAATGCATCTAGAGCTGAAGCCTGTCCTTGACCATTAATTTAGAAGAAACATGGTGGGGCACAAATATAGCTCAGTGTGAGTTGTTTTTACCAAGTTCAGTGGCTGGACAGTTTTTTTCATGCACAACTACCTATACTCGGCTCTACAGTAAAATGTAGTGCCATAATTGCATATCAGTGGGGTCTTAATTGTCTGTTTTTCTACGGAGCTGTGATAATTCTTGCTTAATGAATCTCTGGGTGGAGATTTCTACCATTAGGTTTAATAAGTCTGGATAGATTGTGCTACATCTTAGGTTGTTAATTGTTGCCACTGTTGTCGATGCTGTTGGGTGGCATCGAATCTGTCACTCCTGCTGTTGAGCACATGTCAGGAAATAAACTATGGATTGGACACATTCACTGATGTGCAGATGGGATATGGATGCTTGTATTGGAATTTCTGACAAGAGTGCTTGGCAGGGCTTTTTCGAGGAGATAATGGCTTTCATGACTGTTAATATTCATTGCTTGGCTACTATTATGTTCAATTTCACTATTTCACTTGTCACTTGTCCTTAACTGCCCACCCTCCATTTATTCCTTCTTTTCTCCTTACCTCCCTTCCTTCTCTTGTTCATCTATCAGTCCTTTCAGGATGTTACAATGTTTTTTTGTGAATTTTGTGGCCTACAAATACTGATCTTGTTGCACTTGTTTCAAAAAGTTGTGGTCAAAGTCAATCATTTATTTAAGCTTTATTTTTGCGATAATGTGGTCTTGCAAGAAAGTTGAAATTTCTGTACCTTCTTGAAATAGGTTCCCATCAAAGTTTTTGTACCTGATGAATGTTATGAATCTTATGTATGTTAAGAGTTATTTTATTTAGGGAAGGAGAAGGTGTGTGAGCATTAGGGCCACCCATTTATCGCGACCCAGATGGTAGTGTAGGAAGAACATTTATTTTGCGGTTTGTAAATATCAGTTGCAATGCTGGAGCACAACCTGTTGTGTGCCGTCTGTCTTCCACTTTGCCACAGTTTGCTCCAACCCACCCTCTAGGGAGCAGTTCAGGGATGATGTCAAATTTAAAGACTCACTCAGTGCATCACGCCAGGTAATTTAAAACCCGGACCTTTTATTCCATCAATAAAATTCCTCCCGGATGCCCTGGAAAACACCCTAAAAGTAGAGGTGTAAGAGGACTTTAGTAGGATTTGTGGAAAAGTTGAAATGACTGGTGAAAACTGCAAATTTGTGCAGAAATTGTAGATAAGTGAATTTGGGTTAATAGTTGCGATACTCATTTTCATTTTAAAACTAAAGAAACCTTTCAGATGAGACTTGAAAGATCCTCAAGAAGGAAGAAATGAAAAACAGCTGCTTTCGGTTTGAGGCCCTTACAATGCAGTTTAAGGTTCGATTTTTCACTTCTTGGCCCATTGTTTTCAGCTTTCCTGCTCCACTGTTGCCCCCACAATGTCGAAGCATGCCCCAAATCGCAGCTGCGACATGGCGCCCAACCCCATGGTATTGTCGCCGGTGCCTCTGCTCTAACAAACAGCTGTAATGAGAGTGGGGCTTCAGGCACAGAAACACAGAGACCTTCCCGCCGGACTCTTCTCTAATTAATGAACCTGGCCTTGAGCAAATAGCAGAACAGGATGATGCTGACTCACAGAGCTGGTGCCAGACATGACCGGCATGACAATATTCGTTCCTTCAATCTCGTGCTCCAGGAGCTCATTGTCAACCGCAGCACGATGAGTGTAGAGGAGATCATGGAGAGGAGAATTTTTCAGCAGACAGATAAATCCCCTGAAATATGTCACAAAGTGAGAGAAACAGTTAGAATGTACTATACCTCAAAAAAAAAAAACCTTAAACTTCTCAACTTTTTATAACATTACAACTAAAAATGTCAGTCTACTTAATTGGCATTTTATGTGGTTCACTAAATGAAGGAAATGAGTTTAGGGTTTGCAACATTTTTTTTTCTCAAAAAAAAATCTTTGGTATACAATAATGGTCTTGGGTGAGCTAGCCCCCTTTGAAGAGCAACTAGATAGCACTATGCTATGCATAAGCTACCTAGCATAGCTTAAGCACTACCTTATCTAAGCATATGCATAGCCCCACAGGGTGTGGTGCTTAAGTTGCCGTGACATTTGCTGTGGTAAAACTATGAACTACCTACTGCTTTCACCACAGTTCATTTAGCCTGCCGTCAAAAAACTCCCAAGGCTTGGCAGACAACATAGTGGCAGGAAAGCATCTTCAGATTCTTTCCTGATCCTTTTGTATTATTTTCAAAAATACAAAAATGTTGTATTTTTGAAAATACAACATTTCAAAAATCTTGGTCATACTTCCTTTGTCTCCTTATGTTACTTGCATGCTTTTAGAGATTCACATAAAGTTGGCATGAGGCGAGCATACTTGTGACATACATTGGTGATTGGTCATTCTCCAAAAAAATTAGCCCCCATAGATGCTGATGCAGCTGAACGTATTCTGCAAGAACAACTTCCAAATCATCCAGTTTGAGTGAAATGTGGCACGAGTAATACTCGGCAAGCTACAAAAATCTGCAGGTGCATGATTAGGCTACATGACAACACGCAACACCAGCACTGGGGTACAAATGATGCTGTTTTCCCACGCACACTCGCAACCAGTCCAACTATAAACCTAAGTTTACTCACCATAGATTTAGGTACTAAAAATACATCCATAGGCTTGGTGAAGGTGGTTAAATGGTAAGTTACTTTTTCAGTTTGTTTTTTTTCCCCCCTCAAACAGCAAATCCCCTCAAGAACTCTGACGCCCCGTAGGGGAGGCATTACCCACACTTTGAAAAGCCCTGGTGTATGGCATACTCAGCCTATTTTACTCGAGACCTTACCTGTTCATTTAGTGGTCCCCTCCACAAATCTGCCCTTGGTGGAAGATTAGCCAGAAGAAAGCCATTGTTAAAGAAAATCAGTTAGCGGCCCAGTTTCCCAGAATCCATGCATAGGATGAAGAGAACATGCAGAAGTGCTAATACAAGCTCTTTCTTGCACATTAGACAAAAAATTTAAATTCCTGGCATATGTGCAAAAAAACATAAATTACTCCAAAGCACTTGGAAAAGCAACAGATTTGCCTCACAGCAGATCCACTCCAAATAGAATTAATCCAGTTAGACAACGTGATGGCATTTCATTTGATAGAATGCCCCCAAAGTCCAGACATATATAAATAAGTGCAAAAGCACACATTACATTTAGATTTTTATTTACTAAAAAAATAAACCATGCATCATTTTCTTTTCATGTGAAGTATGAGCTACTCTCAGTAGGTCTATCACATGAAATCCCATTAAAAGGCATTGAAGTTCATAGTTGTGACATGCTATACTTCGGAAATCCTCAGAGCTCAGCAGATACAACCTTTTGCAGTAGTATCATGGAAACGATTTCTCTCTTTTGGCCAGGACCTGCCTTCGTGGGCAATTGAAAGGAAGAAAGGAAGGCAAGGATAACATGCACAAGTGTACGAAAATTGCTTCCCACTGATGCTGACAGGGAGCACGAGCAGATGATTGCTCAGAAACTCTATTTTGAACACCAGGCTTGTAAGAAACATGTCACCAGAAAAGAAAATGTTCCAGATGTGCAGGATTTCAGAGTGAAAGAGCTCTGCAAGCACCTGCTCAGCTGTGTGGATGTGTGAGTGTGTTTAATTTTAAGTCTGTGCAACAGGATCAGTGTAGCCAGATGTTAAATATGCTTAAAAATAAACTGCTTGTTAGTTTAAGAAGCAAGCAAACTGATCAGTCTCCTGCTTTCACATTCAAATTTCTCTGTTCTCATGCTCACCTAAAATGTTTTCTGAAAATTGTGTTTTTCTTCTTAGTTTCAAAATTGTCTTTCTTCTTTTTTGTGGAGGAGTTTTAAAATATCTTTGTTTTGCCATTGAAGCCTTTTTTGGCTCTTTTTGTTGCTGGAAAAAAAATATATCAAAAGGGGGAAACAAATGAAAGGGTTGAATTGTTCTTGTTTTTGATTTTCATCTATTACAATATTAACCATAAATTGAAGTTTTTTATTTTTAATATTTTTTTAAAACTCATTCATAAGGTTTTGGAAATGTCTGATTCAGTCATTCATTAATTAAATCATTCATTTATGTCATTTTTTTTGTATTTAATTAAAAATGTTTTTGAGTTCTTCAACAATTTGCTTACATATTTTCACAGGATCCTACATGTCACCTGGTGTGATTGCTTTCAAAAGCTCCCATCAGCAAATGTGGAAAACATCAGACAAGTGTTTAAATGCATTTAGAAAATCAAACTGTTAAATTTGCTTTATTGCATTCGAGAACAACTAACCCTCAGAGTGGCTGACCCATACAGTGACGTGTTGAACAAGAATGAAGGAAGACCAGCTTTAGCTTATGTGCCTGTTATGACAATGTCTTCTCTTTACATCTAACAGGTAAACATGCTCATTGGCATTGTGGTGTTCAACAAGCTCATGTCTCGAGACGGCATCTCAGACAAGTCTAAAAAGCAGCGAGCAGGGTAAGTTAATGTAAAAAACGATACACAAACCCCCTCACACACCTACACACATCTTCTACTGTCTGTTCAAGTCTTTTTTTTCCCTGTAAAACCGAAATCATATTTGCCATATTAGGCATATTTCTCCTTCTGTCAGACAACATTTTCCTGGCAAATAACTCAAAATGCTTCTGAGGGTCTCTTCACATTCGCACCTACTCGTACACCTGCACATCCGCTAACAAAAAATCAGAAAATATGATCTAATTTGGCAAGGAGATGGCGAGACATCTGTTATGTGCTGTTGCTCTCCGAGATGCATCTCAGCGTCACCTCCACAAATGGTAACCACCTAGTTCTCTCAGCGGGGTGACACAGATGAGCATGGGAGATGTGAAAATCAGTGGCAGTTGGAAATGTAATGTGAATAGAGAGAGTAACTCAAAAAGAGAGACCTAAAAAAGCATGAAAACAAATCATATATCTTCACACATGGCGTGCATGCAGATTTGTCAAAGTAAGGCATTGAAATCTATCAACTCCGTATGGAGACGTTTACCATCTTTTCCAAACCTGAGTGGAAACCTAGTCGGTTCTCGTGTGTAAAAACCCATGTGTTTTAATTTTCATACCTACTGATTCCATTGACTTCTTGTTCTCTACCTCATTACATTTTCCTCAATGTACATTGATTGCACAAGTAGAAATTGACAGTTTGTTTATAACTGTATAGGCTTGCTCTCTAGGGGGCTGATTAGCTTTTGCTACCCAGGAATGTGGCTGAGATTAAACCTATTTGATGAATAAACACTTAAAGCACACATATACAGTTTAAGTAATCCCTGATCCTGTAAAGAGCATATTTCCTGTCAGTTTAACTCCAGTACATTGCCTTGCAAAAGTTTTCATAGGGTTTGAACTTTTCCACATTTTGTCATGTACAACCACAGATTCAATGTATTTTATTAGCATTTTATGAGATAAATTAACACAGACCAGAGCATAGATCTACGAGGTTAAGTGAAGGATTCATTTTTAACTTGCCAAGCCATTGCAACCCTGGTAACTTTGGAAGAGCTGCAGACATTAAGCTGAGAGAAATGTTCACCTTTCATAAGGTGAATGTAGTGCCTTGATTACAGTTGAATGAATAACATTAGATCAAACATAGTACTGTGTCAAACTGTAAAAGTGAAAGTCCAGCTCTATTTCCAATTGAGAGCTTGTAGAAAACTGGAAACAAATTATATGAGCTCCCATATAAATTTTCATTATCATTTTGACTGATAGGATCAATAAAATCATAATTTGTTTTTGTCCTTCAACTTGTCCACACTGGAGACTTGAATTAGTAGCACCACTTCAGCAACTGGTTGTGACTCATTAGGTGGAGTAGTTGTCTTGCAATCAGAAAATTCTAGGTTTGAGTCGAGCTTCCTCCTGTCACATGTTGATGTGCACCTGTGTATGTTTGAGAGTATTAATGTGGTTCTGGTGTAAAGTGCTTTGAGAGGTCAGTTTGAGCGGAAAAAGGATAAATAGGTTCAGTCCGTTTACCATCTGTGAAAAGGACAGATAACTTTCAGATATTAGTCAAAGAAAACTAGCATGAGAGCAGGTTGTTCTCAACCCCCCGCAGCCCCAAAAAAACAGAACTTGGATTTTTTTGCATAAAGAACAGTCAAACACCTCTGCTCATGAGATGAGCAAATATAATTTTTGCTCAGCTCATGAATTTTTTAATTGGCTATAGTGTTGCAAACATTGTCATTTTAAGCATGTCTTTCCCTGCATTACACACTACAGTTTTATACTATATTGCATTGGTTTATCATAAAACCACAATAAAACACAATGACGTTTGTGGTTGTCACATGACAAAATCTGAAAAAGGGTTACAAAGACTTTTCCAAGCTCTCCAGAGAATGGTGTTACCTAAATTTAGTATTTTTCGGACTTTAAGTTACATCATGAAGATGGGGGAAATAAACCTCGACAAGTCACACTGGATTATAACTCGCAATTATTAAGAAATCGTCAAGCATGTAGGGTAACCTCATCTGTGTCGGTGATGTGATCCGGTGACGCTTTGTGTAGTTAGCTCCTTTTCAGTAAACTCACAGAAAACTATCAAGCTCAACTTAGAAGTCGGCTGCCATTTTCTGATCCTGTTCATGAACATGTTAGGAACACATCTTCACTCCACCGGCGAACATCATAACAGAGCCAAGCAGGGACAGATGCAGAAAATCCCAGGCGACAAAGAAGCAGTTTCCTTGCATGAAGCAGCAACACCAAGAAGGCCCACCTGCAAAGTCACTTATATTTATTTGCTTGGCAGCTTCCGGGGTGTGAAGACGTAACTGCGCCACTTTTAGCATGCAATTAGCTTTCTTAGCAGCTGCAGACAGTGACTCCTGGGTTCATGTTAGTCTGCATCAATTAACATTTAACACATCAATTAAAAGCATCATGAGGAGGAAAAAAAAGTCCACCTGACTATAAACTGCAGCACCATCCAAAGTATGACAAAAGTGTCTTATAGTCTGTAAAGATTTGTACTCACATGTAAAGTTATAACAGAGAGGTTGGTGGTGTTGCTCGCAGGACAAACTGTGGGCAAAATGCATTTTTTCTTGAAGCCACGGGGTTGTAGTTGTTGGTACCAGGGTAATGATCTGTGATACGATGCTAATGTAGCATAACTCCAACACAGTCACTCTCCTCATGTATTAAATCATATGTTCATGCACAGCACAAACCAATGTGCAAACATGCTCCCGCTCCATCTGATTAGCTAACTGTAAGTAAACAACCAGAGCAGTCCACTTCCTCCTTGTCACTCTAGTAAAGTCTCAGTACATTCACCAATAAGTAACCCGCAGATCCGTGTGTAACGTGTAAAAATGAACCAAGGAACCAGTGTACTTCCTGTCACTCTCACTGTAATGTGTTAATCCACGACTGGTTGCAGTGTCCGTCTCTCACGTTCTCTCTACTTGCTTTGATTCAATCTTTGTATCCTGACTGTATTTCATTGCTGCTGCGTTTTTTAAGATCTGGTTTTAATTTACCTTTCTTTCTTTTTTTCTTTTCTCCTTCCCCCTTTTCCTACCATTTTTTTCCTTTCCCCCATTCACCGTTTGTCCACGTTGCCTCCCCCGTCTTCCCCCCATTGTTTACCTTCACCTTATTTATTCAAATCCTCCATCACATTCACCTGTTGTCTTCACTGGTGCGTGTGTTTGCACACATCCTCCTCCCAACTTTCCCCTCACCTCCCTCTCTCCCCCTCACATGGGATGCGTGTGCGTGAACTAAAGTGTCCCGGCGGAGGCGCGGAGCCGACTGCTCCTGAAATGCTCCAAGTGTGGCGTGATCTCAAGTACCGCTATGTCCAGCTCGACGGCCAGCAGCGCCATGTTAGTTAGTTCATCTTCATCTGTCTCTTTCTATACTTCCCTCCTCTTGCTTTTTTCTCCCTCTTAATTCACATTATCTTCTCTTCATTTATCCCCCCCCCTCCCCCACCGCCACTGCCACCCCTCCACCGTTTAATCTCTGGCTGTCGGTAATGATGCAGAACAGTGTTCAGACTTGTCTGGGAAGCAAAAACAGTTTAATGAAAGGGAAAACACCTGCACCGCAAGTCAACCTTGTTTAATGAGAGTGCGTTTTGATGCAAAGTGGGCTCTCCTGTGGGTGCACAGAGAAATATGACCTGTGTCAAACGGTATTTATGAATCCTTCCTAGAGTTACTTTAAACATATTTGCAGTGCAGCATGGGAGAAGCTTAAACACAGAGACACAACTTTCCTAATTGCGCAAACTGCACTGTTTAAATGACTCCTCCATTATCATTTACTCTTAAACATGTATTCACTTTGACTTGTTTGGCAATTAAATACAGACATGACCAATTTTGCTGGTTCTCGACCACAAGAAAACAAAAATAAAACCCAAGAAAAAACAGCAAAAACTTTACTGAAAAATGTGAAACTGACAACAGTTTATTGCTATTCCTTGCTTTTTATACCAAAAACAAGTCATATTTTGATTGTGATTGTTTATTTGGATATGTTTTGTTCTTAAAAATGGTGGATTAATTCATAATACTTTGTGTCTGCACCTTTTCTACCAGTAAATACCTTTGATTCCTGTGCTTCTCAGTGAGACTTCTGTCTTTGTCAATTGGTATAGTTTATTCCACTCTATCTGAAGGGAAATGTTCCAATTGTCTTTTTTAAATACAATTGGTGTTCAATACAATTGAAAAAATATACAATTATAACTTGGTCTGGGGTCCATATTATAATTGTATATTTCAGTAGAGCATCACTGATTACAATTCTGTGGCCTGTTTCCAAGTTTTAACCTGCCATTACTGACTCATTTATTATTTTAGAAGTAAAAGTAACATTATTCCACTACGTATGACAGAACACTTTATGTAAAGTAGCATTTCAAGACAAAACCAATTGATTGCAAAGTTCAGGTATTAAACTCTGTTTATACCATCTTAAATTAGCAATCAGCTGGTGCTATTTTTATGTCATTATTTATTCCCTTTAAAAATGTGTTTCTATGCTTTAATCTGAGATTTTGCAAACATCATTTACAATTCCAGCATGTTCCATGACAGAATTGTCAGAGTAAGACTCATCAGCCAACTTTTAGGAAACTTCATTCATGGCTTTTTTTTTCTT
>CAEGAF010008957.1:0-141313 GCA_903067075.1 Micropoecilia bifurca
TGTGTGTGTGTGTGTGTGTGTGTGTGTGTGTGTGTGTGTGTGTGTGTGTGTGTGTGTGTGTGTGTGTGTGTGTGTGTCTAAAGCTGTGTGTGTTTTTGCTCAATTCACAAGCACTGTGGGCAGTTTTTGCTTTCACAATCAATGGATATTATTTATAAAACTACTATCTGGGTTAATTGACCACTTGGGGTGCCGCCCACATTTGTGCTGTGTATTATGAAGTTCCCTTAGCTCTCAGATGAAGCCTTTCACATGTGACTCCATTGGGAGGATGGGTGAAAGGCTGCAGTCATCTGTACAGCCTACAGATAACAGACTGTAGTGCTATCTTTCTCTACAGCTGCCTCATTTATGAAAACCCACTGGTTATCCTTAACTGAAACTAAAACACACACAGTTACAAGATACTGTAAGTTTATGTAATGCCATTGAGGGATTTTAGGCTTTTTACTGTCGGAAGGTTCAGACAGCAGCCTGTCTGTGTTGGATCTTTGTTTCATTCATTGACTTGAGACTCTCATGTTCACTTATAGTTGAGGTTTTTTCTATACCTTTTGTTGAACAACCTTAGCATCAAACAGCAAATGTTTGTCTTACAAACTTTATTTATTCTCCATTGCGTCATTTGGAGATTATGTAATCTTAATATAAATGTTTTTTTCTGTTACTTTCAAATGAAACTCTTGTATACAAGTGTGTCACTGCAGAATTCATACAATTGGCTTTTGTTCTCAGACTTATTTTCTTTCAATTACATATTTACAGTAAAATATCACAAATACTGTCACAAATTTGACAAATCACAATGAAAGGTTTCTTTGTAAGATAATATGTTTTTCAGTATAGAACCTTGACTCAATGAAATCCTAGAAAATACTGATCAATCTTTATAGAAGGGAAACTAGAGTACCGTTATCACTTATTTTGGGTTAATATATAACCTAATGAATATTTTGTCCTTCAAGGTTTGACTCAGCTTGGGTTTTGCTGTTGCTGTTTTTTAAACATGTACTTCTGTTTTGTTTTTCCATTCAGCTGCAGCTCCAGTCTCATCAGATGATGCATGGGGAACCCCAGCTCCTCCCTCAGACGTGTCCCCCTCCGGCGACCCATTTGGAGACGGAGCAACCAAAAGCAACGATCCCTGGGGGGCACCAAGCAATGCCAGTGGTGATGGTGCAGGTAAAATATGGCTGTTTTTTATGCATGTTTCTGTCATCCATCATCATTTAATGAAGCATACTGTGATTGTGCTTTGCTCTGATTATGTCACTGTACCTCTGAGTAATCTAATGAAATGCTTAATTTTTTTTCTGCTGTCTTGTGCAACGTGGCAAATTGTGATTTTGTAATCTAAAATGTGTGGCTCTGTTTGTGTGTAAAACCGTTTTTCTGTCATTGTGTGATTGTCATCTCAAAAGTAAAGCTTCTGCATGTGAAACCTTCTTCCCTTCACCCCTTTTTCCTCACATCATCTGTACTTTAGCCGTCATTCAGCTAACAATCTTAACCAATTAACCTTCTCTTCCGCTTTGCTCTCTCTTCCTCTGACCTGGCCCCTAAAGAAAACACCTTTTAGAGTAGCATTGGACCTTTATTTGATTTCAGGAAAGCGAACATCAAAAGAAGAGGAGATCCATAGAAAGACTGCTTCATTTTTGGGCTCCACAGGGGCGTCACTGGTCGACATGGACGATCTGTTTGCCCCAAACCCCAAAACCAAACAACAGCCCCTCATCAACAAGCTCGCTGCCCAAACACAAGCCATCGGTAAGGTCAGAAAAAAAGCATCACTCTGGGTCACAAATACCCTTAAGGACACAACCTGTGTGGGGTATTACTTGCAGATCACTTGATTATTAAGGAGGCATGATTCATTTTCCTGGGAACCAAAAACATTGCTGTTTCCATGGTGATTTCCAGAAGCACCTCAGAAGGAAGTGTTAATAGAAAGAAGCTAAGCTTGACCAACAGTTGTTAATGGGTTTCTATGGAAACGCTTATTGTGATCATTTTGCACCAACCCGCCCCTCCTCTGTGGTCTTGCTGTCACATATAGATGTGTGTAGCACCTGTTAGCGTTAGTGATCTGCTGTAAAGTTGCCCTCTGTAGCTGGTAGTGTGTAGTAACCTGCCGACATCTTCTCATTCCTCTCTCTGCTCTACTTTGGTGTCTCTATTCTGGAATGCTCCAAACTGCACACCCCACCCTCCCTCCTTCCCCTGCCTCCTCTTAACGCTCACACTCATTTCCCAGGCACATCCAAAGGCATGACATCTGGTCCTTTGGCCAGATCAGGGGCATTCACTGAAACTTTAGCCCCAAACTATAACCCCTTCGGTCCCAGCCTGGCACCCACTCCTGGTGTAACTCTTTTTGCTTTTGGAGCTGCCGGTCCCTCTGGTGAAACTCTCCAGTTTAAGGAACCGTTACCCGCTCTGGGAACGCCTCATTCCTCTGTGCATGTTCTTCAAGCAGCTCAGGACTCTCCAACGTATGGAATGCCTCCACCTGCGACACAAACGGGGTTGGGAATGTTGGAGTCGGAATATAACGTGGGGAATATTTTGGGAACAGGAGACGCTGCACTTAGCTTTTTTGGAGCAAACTCAGCAGGTGTAAATCCATTTCTAAGTGTTTCTCCACAGACAGGAAGTGAGAACATCACAGGCAGTGAACCAGATGAGACGATCATAATCGATACCAATACATTCTTGCTTTAACAGATTCTTTAATTGAGTCAAACCAAATTGTTATTAAATATCAATAAACAACAATAATCGTTATGGAGTTTTTCAGTTTTATGACCATGACGTTGTTATTTAAGGCATTTTTCCACTTCAATGTCTGTTGACACAATGAACAGAATATGCTTATGAAATGGTAAATTGTTCTGTAAACCTTCCCTTTTGTATTTCATCCATTTCTTTAACTGTCCAAATGAAAAACATGTCAGCTGATGATGTGTAAAAATGATTACATTAAAATAAATCGCCAGGATAAACTATTAAATTTATATGGGAAAGGAAACATTCAAGTGTCTTTGGGGAAACACTAGAGTAACTGTGTATCTGTGTGGTTCTTTTGTTACATATGTTTGTTTTCTTCAAGTGTGCATGTGTTCAAAGGACATTTGTGTGTGTGACGTGTGCACACTGTGCAGGTGTGCAGTATATAGTTCTATATATATTGTGCTGATGTAAATAGTGGAAGTAATTACTGCTAAACCTTGAATTATACTGTATATCAAAGTGTTACAATCAAGATTAACTATTTATGGATATATTTATTGATTTATTTATTGCTTCGTAAATTATTGATGCAGCTGCGGCCTCCAACAAAAGATCAGGTGAACTTATATGACAGTTTACTGTTTTAAATTCAGCTGGGTAACTGTTGGTGTGTCCATTTTATCCTCTCTGATAGGATTCATCGTGCAGTGGAACATGTCTGCGTTGTCTGTCCCAACAAATTGATTTCTGTTACATGCATGCACTCTGAGCACATCCTGTTATCGTATATATGTGTGTGTGTGTGTGTGTGTGTGTGTGTGTGTGTGTGTGTGTAAGAGTGAGTTCGACCTTTATAGTTTTGGTGTGTGAATGAAACAAAATTCAGTATTTTAGAAAACATCTGCTGTCAGAGTAAATAAAGGGATTCAGTTGATGTGGTTCTGATTCCAGCACCGTGGAGCTGAGCAGCAGCAGCTGAAGGGACTGAAAGTTTCAACCTATACTGAGCCATGCAACTTCGCACAGGTTGCTTCTTTTAAGCTGTTTGCATTCTTTCAATCAACTCGGGGGGATACCTGTTCATGTTCTGCTTGATGTGGATGAAATTAACCATTTTGATTGAATGAAATCTGATCTTATGCTCACTTGGAATCTTAAGTGTTTCAGGTTTTGCTCATCCTAAATGATTAAACAGAAGGTTGCTCTTTAAAGCCTCACACAGCAGATGAAACGTCTGTGTAGAAATAGAAAGAAGGTCAGCCTCTGTCTGTTCAGACTGTGAGGATTTAGGCAGTGTGATTTTCAGATTTTATTTTGTATGAGATACATTTATTTTGCTGTGTATTTACCTTTAAAACTGTGTTGTAGACTGTGACAGTGTACAGTACGTTTGAGAAATAAAATGGATTATGTTGCCTCTCTATAGTGTGCTCTGTCAAAATGTGTGTTTCAAAACAATGCAAAGTAATTTTTCATCTCTGGTAATCAAATTGAGAAAATTACAAGCAACAACATTTTTGTCTTGTTTTACTATTTAAACAAAAATAGAGCCAAAATATCAAGTTCAGGAAAAGGTTGGGTCACCCAGCCCACCATTATTAATCCTTTGGCTTAAATAGCTCCATGAAGATGCTTCTTGTGACCTTCTACCAGAGAGTTGGAAAATTCTAAAAGACAAAATCAAATAAAAAGTAGAAACATTAATTAAAAAAAAAAAGCATTCAGTAAGTACAGGATCCATTTGATTCAGGCTTAATTTTTTACCCCTTGTTTGATAGTTCATTATTTTATTTTAAGAGGTGCATTTTCATATTCTATCATAAAAAGAACATCTCTATTCAATTAAAAGTAATGATAGATCTAAACCTATAATTTTGAGCTCAATTTTATATTTACATTATCTGATATTGTCAGTATCATAAGTCACCGCAAGAGGGCGATAATGAACCATTACGACACCATCACGTATTCATGTTTTCAGCACATGATTCATCTGTGTATTCACAATTTGAAGTAGGACCAATTTTGTTAATAATATTTAAAATTGTATTTTTAAGTAAGTTAATAGTTTTTTTGATTAATTGTGATTTAAGGTCCCTTTCAAAACTGGCATTGTGGTTTATGTGACCGTTTATGTTTTGATCTTTAAGGTCAATCAGTAAAAAATATTGATTTATTACTGTATCTAAATGTCAGATTTTAATAAACATCATTGTTTGTAGAAACCTTTCCGTTCACGTGCATGTCCTGAATATGCCAGAGGTGTAAGATAATAAAGAGGCCATTACAGAATTGTTTTTTGACTAATTCAGGATATCCAGCTGAGCCGGATCTCAGTTGTTACATTCACGGAGAAAGAAGCTTAGAGTCTAAAAGCACAGAGATGTGTCACATCAGGATAAAATGGGTCGGTCAAGTCGATGTGTTACCTATTTTTACTCAAGCAACTTAAATAACATAATCTGCAGGAAAAGCTCCTTTTTTTAGTAACCCAGATCCATAATAATTATTATTATGGAAACATAATGAGTATTTTCCATCCTGATGATGATCCCGTCCATCCATTTTCTGTACACCTAATACAAGGGTGAACATGCAAACTCCATGCAGAAAGACCCCAGGCTGGGAATCAAACCCAGGGCCTTCTTGCTGCAAGGCAACAGCTCTACCAACTGCACCACTGTGCAGACCCTGAAGACAAACAATTTAATTAATTAAGCATCTGGAAGATTGAACAAAAAATCTGCCATAAGGTGTTAACAGTCTTGTTTCGAAATCAAATCTGTGTGATAAACCTTCAATGTTGTAAATTTTGTCATTTAAAATTTAACGTCTTGCGTTGGCCTATTACAACTTGAATCTGAAATCCTATTGGCTTACATGGACTCCTTGGCAAATAATAGTGGAGATAAAATAACTGTAACTTTACCAACCTCTGGAGTTTAAACTGCTACATCGAAATGTTTCTTTTCACTAGATTTCATGGTTAATGTTTTGGTGTGACTGGATTTCTGTAGTGGCTCTGTACTCTGTGTGTCAGAATTATTTCAATTTTTACGCATTTCTGCTATAACAAAACCACAACCTTTAGGTTTATGTGAATGAAACTTTGAATTCCTCGTTTCTATCATAAGAACTCAGAAACAGCTTCAATTTAAGGGGCATTTTGGAAACGCTTTCACCTGTAAATTAAGAAAAATCAGCACCGTCTGAGTTGGATAAATGACATAAAGTTAGATGTGTGTAATGTTTCACACCTGAAACATGAGAATGCTTGGGCAGTTTGTGGTTTAGCAGGAGCCTGGCTTCCCCACAGATTGAAGCTATTAGTCCTGTTCATGGATCCACTACCCATTTACTGTCTGAATACTGTAAATATCACACAAAAGCTTTTTAACCTAATAAAATACAAAATGTGTTTTAATTTCCCCCACTAGCCTGCAAAATGGGGCATTGTTACCTTCTGAAAATTTGACTTAAAGCTTCATTTTGTTGACAGAAAACTTTGTCTTGTGGTTTGAACTTTTTTACTGTTTGAATTCATAATCTTTCCTTATTCTGCTAATGAATTCTCCAAAGACCCGCATTGAAACAAATGCGCAAAGTGTATTATAACCTAACTACGTGAAAAACAAAGTCCAATAATACCGTGACAATCAGATCCCTGACTAGTGTGTGTAAACATCTGGGCACAACTGTGCAGCTGAACTGAATTGTGTTGAAGGGTCAAAGCTTAAGAAGCAGCAGGGACCATCAGAGTTTATCACTAACGCCTCATCCAGCTCCCAGCTGTTCCATAGCACGCTGTTAAATGAGTCATATTGGGTCAGGTTGGACGAGAGAGACAAGAAATGAAGTCAACAAGGGAAAGGAAAAAGCTGTGATGATGGAGGGATGGATGCAGTTCGACGAGCGAAGGGGTGGGAAAGTAACAGATGGACTTGGACGGATTAGAGCGAATCTGGGTGGGTTTCTACTGGAAACCAGGAGCGATGCAGGAATCAAGAGAAAAATTCAGGAAACCTGAATCTATTATTCAAGAAGGTTGAGGCAAACACAAAGTGAACGTTGTCTAGCCTACAGGCATTGGTAAGTGACGCTTCATTCCTAATTTGTTGCGATGATTTCTTACTGTGTGAGATTTTTTGTTGATCAAAAAAGTTGAGCTCTTCCAGCTGCGGCTGGATTTTCTAATCCCACCCCTAAGGGAAAAGATTTCAGCTCATTCTGATGAGATGCTTACAGAAGAGATCAACCAACACATTACTGCATGTTATTTCATGTGAATATTGGTGTTATTTATTCAAAAACACATTGCAAAGTCACATCAAATGTGAGAAAGAAAACCTGAAAGATGAGCAAGCAAACTGATGGGCTTCTGGAAAGAAAATGTTTGTTTGATTGTTTAATTTTAAACAAATTAAATTAGCAGGTGTCTTGTTGCACATGTAGATTTTCAGTTGCCAAGATTGTTAATTAAAAAACAATTAGCAGAACCTCCTTAAGTAAAAGTATAAATTATATTTGTCTGAACAAGAGTGATTAGAGACTGGAGTTAACTTATTGCCTAAATTAAATAACTTTAATTGATAATTGTTTGCATGTCTCCTACAAAGTCTATTGTATCTCAAAAACATATTCGTTCAAATTACAGTTTCTGTGCAACAGAAATGAATTCCTCTGCACTAACTTCTGAAAAGTTATGTTGGTTTAATTTGAAACAATCTTACGGTTGATAGAAGCCACACAATAATTACCGTAGTTAAGTTGAGGAATGAATTTTATTGATTTGAGATTCTAGTTCATTGTAAAAACAGGAAAAATAAATGATGTTAGCATCCAAAATTTGTTATCTTTTTATTTTGGATTTAGACGCTTTGGTTTAAAATCATTCCTCTTGATAGCTGCTTGCATGTCCTCTACAAAGTTTGATGTTATTATTTTTGTTGACTGATTTAGGCTCAATTAGGATTATTAACATAAGTATTTTTAGTTTGTTTAAAAAAGCAAGGTTGTCTTGAAGAAGTCTTGACTAATAAGTCATGGTTTCTGATGTCCATATTAACTTTTTTTTTTACTTTGGCTGCTCTTCCAATCAATCCCTGCCCATATTTATGCCTTACTTTAACAACGTGATATATGGTCCACTTCAGATGAGCAGGGTTAGGAATCGGGGAATAAAAACCAAAGTGTGAGACCTAACAGAACCTTAACACATACAAAAACCCACACAATGGCACAGGACCTGAGAGTGATCAGAAATGTCAATTTTTTTTTAATTATCTTTAACAATTGACCAACAGATCATATTTTACTTTCTTTTTACTGTTTCTGTTCTTTGAAAAAAGATGACTTCATGGTAACAACATAGATCTTCTTTGAAATATTTTATTGTGAGGTAAGGAAACCAGATAAAGGTTAGGATTTGATGCATAAAATCATGGGATTTTCAGTTGGATTCAAAGTTCGAATAAAATCTGAAATGAAGAAAATCCAATCAGTGCATCTCTAAACATCTCTAAAGTTTAGACATTTTTATAGATAGAGCAAGAGAAATTTGAACAATTTTTTATAAGCTGCTTTGTTGAGATAACACTTAAAGCTTTTACTGTAATTCACAGTTCATAAGATTGTTCAAACTAAATGATTTAAATCTAGTCTTTTCTTCTAGGTGGTCAGGCTGAAACTAGACTCATGAAGTGGTCGAAGTCCAGAGAAAAACTTTTAAAGGCATTTGGAAACATTGGACAGCTATTGATCAAGGAAACGTTAGAGAAGAAAAGGATGAATTAACACTTTTCACTTGCAAAGACTGGAACAATGAATTGTTTCTCTCTGAGTCATCATGTGAAGGCTGAAGATGCTACAATAAGGAGCAAAGCTTCGTTTTATCTCACCAAAATCTCTTTTCACAAAACTACATTTTCAATCTAGTCGTTCCACCGCAGACAGATGGATAAATAGGTCAACAGCACAACAGCTCCTAAGGTACCGATGAGCCAACATGAACTTTGCTTCACTTAGAGCTTGGCAGATAAGAGGTGAAATATCTTCAAGAACCAAAGATTAATCCCAGTCGACTTCGGGTTAATCTGCCGTGGCCACAATGACGTTTCAGACTTATAATCTTTCAGGATATGCTTCAAGTTTTCTTGATGATTTTGGCCAGATGTCAACCATCTTCTTCTCTTGTTCTCATGATAGGTGCAGCATGACAGTCACCGGGTATTAATCTCCTCCACCTTACCCAAGATTAAAACAGATTTACTGGGCCCAGAGGCAGGCCTGAGATCCTGGACTAATCACTCCTTCTTTAACCCAATCCCTCTCGGAGAGGTGAGGGAACAGGTTGAAAGAGGGATGTACCATGAGGCAGGACCTGATTAGATGTAAAATCCGGATTCTAAGATTTAAAACTGCCTTGGAGCGGGAAGAAGAAATCATCAGGAAGACGGATATGTGAGGAGCCTCGAGGCAACATGAAGCACAGCTAGACAGGCGGCTGGGGCTGTAATACGCTCAAGAAAGAAAGATCTTAAATTTAAATCTGATAACCTGCTTTGTTCGCCTGGTAAATCCCAAGTTTCTGTAACAGACACTACAGCTGGGATCCTCCAGCTTCGATAAGGACGCAACAGCTGGAGCTCCTCATGCAACCTCCAGCCACATCTGCCGCAACTTGATTAAAACCCAACACTTTCTTTCCCTCTCTGTCCTCTGACCTCTCATCAGATATCTTTCCTCAGACCCCACCCTCCTTCCAGCTCTTCACCACTGCTCATCTGCCTCACTGACTTTTGTTTCTCTTCTCAAACATCCTTAATCTCCTTATTTCTCCTCTTCTGCCCTCCATGAGTCCCTCTCAAACTTCCAATCAACCTTCCATGCTTCTTACTTTTCACAAATAGTCCTAATCTTGTTCTTGAGGATGCTTCAGCCTCCTGAACTTCACCCTAAAAGGTCACCAAAACCGGTTGCCATTTTAGGGAAATCGAGGTAAAACCGACCCGCCGCCTGCCTCGTTTCTCCTCTGGCTTCAGTCCGGTTGAGCAGTAGCAATGCTGGAGAAAATGTCCAGACGTAACCGGACCCTGCTGTCCCTGGGTCTCACCTCTCTGGCCCTGACCATGTCCGTCTCAGCCTTCTGCAGTTCCTACTGGTGTGTTGGGACACACAAAGTGGTGAAGCCAGTCTGCCTGTCACCGGTCAAGATGAAGAACTGTGGGAAGAACAACAGCCAGCCGTACACAACAGGTGAGGCTGCAAGGGCTGGGAATGATCAGAGGACCAGCTGCAAGTCATTTTTCAAAGATTTTCTTTGACATCTAAAAATGCTTTATTGTTCATTTTGAGTTGAGGGTCAATTTTCAGAGGCAGCTTTCTAACTCTGACCTTTGAATATTTCCATCATAAAAAAACCCTCCTAAATTTCAAACACCTAACCAGCAAACCAGCAAAGTTTCAACACAAAACTCACCCTTTAACTATGATGACACCAGTTTTCTCATGACATTTTGAGAATCATAGTTCATGGAAATTTTGTGACATGAAACCAAAATAGAAAAAACTGTCATTGGAAAAACAGAAAATTATAGAAACATTCAACTTGCATATCTGGGAACTAAACTCATGGACAGCATTTCATTAAGACAAGAAAGGGTTAAGTATCACTAAAGCACTACAAAACCTCTAAACACTGAATAGATTTTAGAAAAGTTGTGTTATTAATTTTATTTAATTAATATATCATATTCTCAAATACCAAGTCAAATATTTTTGAAATTATGTTAATTTGTGTGCACAACTTCCACCCTCAAAGTCTAAAGTGTTTTAGAATATTTTTACTAAATAATATACATTGAATCTCAAACGTTTTTCCATCCTTGTTAAATTGACAGGTTCTTGAGACGTAATTTAGAAATCATTTGTAATTATTCATAAACTCACCCATTTTGACATAAACTTAAATTATACCTGATGAAATGTGACACCAGACCATATTGAGCCACCACCATGTTTTATCTTAGGTATGATATTTCTTTGTTGATGCTCAGATTGTTTTCTCCATCCAGGTTTTAGGATTTGTTACCTTCGATTGGATGTTTTATTTGCCAGAAACAGTTTTTGTTCAGATTTGTTCACTAAATTACAAAAATAAACAAGAGTCAGGCTATCCCTACTAGAATTTTATTTCTGAATAATAATTTTAGTTGATTGCCAATTAAAATCCAGGTTAATCAAATTGTGAAAATGAATCAAAAGATATTTCCAAAAAGTGTTATCCTATGGTTATGCACATATAGGCAGCCAGTTTGCAGCATTTCCCTCATTTTTATTAATATTTTTAATTTAGATTAATTTGTTGGTTGTTGATTTGTAAAACAAAATTGCATTCAATGTTGGTAATGTTTTGAATTTACTTTTCATGGTTTAATCAATTTCTTACAAGAACCTATTTTAACTGGTGCACAAATTTCCACCTTTCTCAACCATTTGGCTCAAAATATTTGGATATTCTGTGCATAATTAAGAACCATATTTAACATGTCAACTTATAAAGTTCATCTTAAAACCCATCTATTTTACTCTGCTTTCAATTCCAGTGGGATCTAGTTTTAAAGTGTATGTTTTTGTTTTTAAACTGTAAGAGGTTTGCGTTTTTATTTTTTTATTTTTATTGTTATGTTGTGTTTTAATGTACAGCACTTTGTATCAGCTGTGGTTGTTTTAAAGTGCTTTATAAATAAAGTTAGCATGGTATGGTATGTAAACATGTAGCATTCTGTGACAAATATCACACAGGCTCTGTTGTATCTCTTAGCTGTGCACAACACATTATATGCAGCAGCAAAATGTAAAACTGCAGGTTGTTCTCTGTGGAAAAATAATCCCCAAGCCAGTCATTTAATAAACAGGTTAAATTGGTAACCTGAGAGCTCAGTGGGGAAGCCTTGAATGTAGACATTTTCATACATAATTCACCTAATCCCATACATGCTCTAATCTCAGTACGTTGCAAAGTAATAAAAAACACCACAGCTGAGTTTAAGAACAACGCTTGAGAGCTTTACATGATGTCATTCAGATGAATCATCACTTCATACAATTTTCTCAAACTCCTGTAGTTGCTGTACAGGAATACTTAAAACAAACCAAAGCTGCGTTTCGAGATCGTTTAGGTCATATGATCTGGATTTGTTCCTTCTCAAACAGAGGCTCCCACCCCGGACCCCAAGAGCCCGGTGTCCAACGTGACGCTGTCTCCCCAGCAGAAGGAGGAACTGGCCCTGATAAGGAAAAGGCAGTTGGCCAATGCTGTGCAGTATCTGTGGGAAACGGGCGAGGACAAGTACATGCTGAGATATTTTCACACGGGTTTCTGGCTTTCCTGTGAAAAACACAACGAAGGTTGGTGAGGCAGACAGCCAAGAGGCTGAAAACAGGTTTAGATGATTACTTAATGTCTAAACTCATCTGTATTTAAACTGAGAAAGAAAAGCAGTAATAACCATTTCCCAGAGCATTTTCTTCATAATTTAATTCCTGAAATCTAGTGGGAATTTGTTCTAAGAATCTGGGTTCTTAGAACAGTTTCTAAGAACCAACTGAATAATTTCTTTTCAATGCATCTTTGTATGTTATTTATGGGAGTGCAAAGCACATAACTGATCAAAAGAAATGTGTTTTCGACGGATGCATATTATAATGGTAGACTTAGATTTTTTAAAAAAGGAAAGTTTGTTGATCATAAACATGAAAACAAAGTTGATGACAAACTTGGAACATTTATACTTTTCTTTGTCTTTCTTTAAGTTTCATTTATATAAACCTATATGTAGTCAGAATGAAGACAAAGGTGTTTGATGTGCAGAAACAACTGTGTGGTTAGTTCAACTAATACCTGCATCATAAAGCATGTAAACACCTGCAGAACCTGAGTAACAATCACTCAACTTAGATCCCAATAAAATACTACAGGTTTCCAGGATTTGTGTGTAAAACTGACAGAAGGTGAAGTGATTGCACTGCATGTGCTTTGTCTATTTTAAAACTGTTTACACTACCTAAATCTGTTCATTTACAAATGAAATTAGTTTTTGGAATCAGATAACTTAAGGTTATATTTAACATCTTGTTTTTAGGAGATGATCAGGAAGAAAAGTGCCGCAGCTTCATTGAACTCACCCCAGGAGAGACACAAGGTTGGTGCAAAAACAGCTGTTAGACATCAAATTTGATAGAAAATAAACAATGATAAACACACACTATTTCTTGTTGACACTTGCAGGTGTGCTGTGGCTGTCTGTGATCAGTGAGTTCATGTACATCGGCCTGCTGGCGATGGGTTTCCTCCTGATGTGTGTCGAAGCGATGTGCCTCTGTGCCAAGAAGGAGATGAGTTCCCTGAAGATCAACGCCTTCGCTGCCATGTGCACCGTCCTTTCAGGTCAGTGGTGAAAAAGATTGTAAACAGTTTTTGATTGTACTTTTCTGGTCAGTTGTGGTTCAGTATAAGCACTGGAGTCCAAACCAAAAGATTGAAATAAGTTATCTGTTTTTATACACTATGTTAAGTTATTTTTTCTTTCCTCATCTCTTTTTGAAAGTGACTCCTTTTCCATGTTTGTCAGGTATGATGGGGATGGTGGCCCATATGATGTACACCACAGTGTTTCAGATGACAGTGAGCATCGGACCAAAAGACTGGAGGCCACAGTCTTGGGACTATGGATGGTCTTTTGCGTGAGTTCATTTTTGTGATCTCCTTGTTTTGAATATTGTCCAAAGCCTTTAGAAGAACTACTTTGACTCTCACTGGTTTTTGAGATCTATAAAAAAGCATCCTGTGTCCCTTTCTGTAAAATGAAGGCAGTAACCAGTCAGTGTCCTTTCTCATAAGAAACCAACTTTGAACAAATTCCCAAGGAGTACCTTAAAGTCCAGGTCTATCTCTAGGCATTGCTGTTTGTATAACACCGTATGACGTTGTATTAAATAAAAGCAATGCTCAGTGTTGATTTCTTGACTCTTTTTCATCTCTCAGGTTAGCATGGCTTTCCTTTAGCTGTTGCATGGCAGCCGCTGTGGCAACGCTCAACTCGTACACCAAGACCATCATTGAGATGAAGCACAGAGCCAGGTTGAGGTTGGAGGAAGCCCGAGCTGCTACCATCGCCCCGTCCTATGAGGAGGTTGTTCGAGCCGGAGGCGGAGGACTTTACTCCGTCAGCCAGCTGATCCATCTCGGCCAGCAGGGGGCCCTCATGGATCCACTGTGGCCAAGAGGAGTGGGGCCGGCGGTTGGACCTTTGGCATGTGGTGCTGGTGGGGCTCTGCTGGTTGGAGGTGGAGTCGGGGGCATCGGCATGGGGACGGGAGGAGTTGTAGCTGGAGGAAGCACCGCTATAGGAGGAGCAGGTGTTGGAGGAAGTGGAGTTGGGATGGGAATGGGAAGCACTGGTGGGACAATGGGGGCAATGGGAGGAGGTGGAATGGGAACAGGAAGAATGGTGGACGCTCACGGGGTCGTAGTTGTGGAGGGATGCGGCACAGAAGGATGTGAGGAGTGTGAGCGAGAGATGGATGAGATAGATTACACTCTGCAGGAGGAAAGAGAGGACTCCATCTGCTAGGACTTACAGGGATAAGGACTGGACAACAACACAAGACTTGAAGAATCACCTCTATTGGGTTTTTTGTACATAAACTGTCTTCGAGTTTTAGATGTTAGCTGTGTCAGTTTCATTATCACTAGACTAAGATTTCCAAACTTAAATGGCTTGACTAAAGGGGTTTTTTTTATCATGTTTTGTCATGCCTCTGAAGTTTGCAGTTTGGATTTATTCATATTGCAGTCACATAATAAATATTTCTCAAGTCTTCTACTTGGAGAGCTGGTGAGTATTGTCACAGCAAAGATAACATCTTCAAAGTGGTATAGAAAAAAGACAAAAAGAAAAAGTCACGTGGGGCCAACTATCAGTGACATCAACACAAGCCTTGACATGTAGCACAGCTCAGAAGTGAAACTCTTCTATTACTTACAGTCATAGTGAAATGGAAGTGGCCTCTTTCTGGTTTCAGTCAATAAATGATCTGGCTTTATACCATAGTTTATTTAATTTAACCTCAAGAATACAAAACCAAACACCAAAGATTACATATATTTTAAGAGAACAATTCCCTATCTGTAATGCTTTAGATTTAGCTTAACCTTACTCAAGCTCATATAAGGACATTTGCTGGTAATTAATCTAAGACTGGCAAATCCAAGAGATTTTGTGAATACATGTGACAAGCTGGTCATAGTGGACATTTCACAGCAGCTTCTTTAAGTTTACTCATCGTTATCAAACTCTTTAGGTACTTTTTAGCCACAACTTTTCAGAAACACTTATGAACATGACAGCAGTTGCAAATATGCACATGTAGTTGTGACAGAGTGATGACAACAGACGTTTTGAATTTAGCGTAGCATTGATGCCCTGCTGCAACACGTGCAGATATGAAAAACAAAAAAACAAAAACTGATGAAAGTTAGAAACATAAATTTTTCTGATTGAATTTTCATTAGAGTTCTGCAAAAAATGTGGGTAAAATGGTATTATTTCTTTTATTTGGAGGGGTGGGGGTTGGGTTAGGTTTGGTGTTGGAGGCTGGGAGTACAGTGACTCAGTTGAGGCGCTTTGGACATCTGGTCAGGCTGACCCCTGGATGCCCCCCTCTCAGGGCATTTTAGGGCAGAGTCAGATAGATGGACTCTATAAAAGCCTGGGAAAAGCTTTGTGTCCCACAGAATAAGACAAAGAGTTTCACTGGGGGAATAATATACTGATTTTTCTCCTAGACCTGAGACCCTGAGCATCCAATCTCAAATAAACTGAAGAAACCGAATGCTTGTTTTGGTTAAATATTCTCAATCATAACAGATTTTTCTGCTCCCACAACAAAAGACACAAACTGCTAAGCAGTGTCAAAAACTTTCTGGGAAAATTATAGTGTGATTCCTGCTGTATGGTTTGGTTTCTGCTTCTGAGAACGTGAGAAAGTCTCTCTAGGAATACTGAAAAAAGTGAGATGACTGTGGCAGAGAGGTCTGGATTTTGAGACAGATGTTTTTAGATGTTGGACAGAAGATTATGTCAGTAATCTCTACCAGTGATGGAAATAAGACAGAAAGAGAGAGAGGGATTGACTTAATTCAGCCAGTGAGGCGGAGATAAACTCAAATCTAAGGTTATAGAATGGCACTGTATGAGGACAGTAATTAAAAATGTAATTTAAGAGGTTAGATAATGCAGCAGTTATGCAACCTCAACCATATGGGCAGTAACCAGCTCCTGTAGCAATAATTAGCAGCAAAATAATGTTGTTTGTAATAAATATTTATGATTTTTCATAAACTGAAACACAAGTCAAGTCCTCTGAATAAAATTTTAAGTCAGGAGATTTTGGAACAATATTCTAACAATGACCATCCATCCATTTTCTTTACACCTTTATCCCTTGGTGGGGTCAGGAGGGTTGCTGGTGCTGATCTTCAGCTAACGTTCTGGGTGAGAGGCAGGGTCACCATGGACAGGTTGCCAGTCTGTTGTAGGGCAACACCGAGACACACAGGACAAACAACCATGCACACACACACTCACACCTAGGGACAATTTGGAGGGGCCAATTAATCTGACAGTCATATTTTTGGACTGTGGGAGGAAACCAGAGTACCTGGAAAAAACCCATGCATGCACTGGGAAAACATGCCAACTCCATGCAGAAAGACTGGGGGTGGGAATTGAACCTAGAACCTTCTTGCTGCAAGGCAACAGCTCTACCAACTGCGCCACTGTGCAGCCCTCTAACAATGATAATAAACAGAATACTTGTGAACCTTTTTTTCAAATATGTGCATTTTATTTGATATTAAAGCAAACAAATTCTAAAACCTCATTTTATCAGAATTTTATTGTTTCCATATATTGAATATATTACAAAGGAACATGCAGGACCAACGCTAATTTTCATATTCACCACATAAACAGCAAACATGTAAAATTGTGCCCCAGGGTTAAGATAAAAATGGTAAAAGACTAATTAAGCTAAAGTAATGAAGCAATAATGTATGTCAGTCTAGGTTCATAAACAATAATTATTATTAACTACTGAATTTAATACATGTTCATAGCAAAATAAACCTTCATTATATCCCTTTTTATTTGCACTAAATACTGGCTGCATCAGGAATTCATGATATAAATGTATGTGTTTACGTGTCAGATGGGTCCAGAAAAGTCTCTGTCCACTAAGCAGCAGAACAGACAGACAGCAGTTTATAAACACCTGTTTACAGATACATGTTAAGCATATTACATACTGATTTTTACAGTCAAAGTAATCAGTTTGCACTACTTCACTTTTTCCCAGTTTTTATTGTGTCCTTCATATTTCAAACTACAAACAACGTGGACAGCACACGGAGACAGGCAACAGAACCAAGTAGGAGGTTACACTTCAGTATTTTTCAAGGGGCTTTATGTACAGTTATGTGTTCACATTGTGTGAGGATACCGTCAGGTGTCACTGCATTTACAGAAAGACTAGGACCAGAGGGAAATGGATCAGTCAGATAAAAAAGTTATTTTAAAGGCTCATACTGAATCAAACGAAGGGCGTCTTCATTTTCCAACAATCCTTTGATGAACTCTCCCTCTGCAACTCGGTCTAGAGAAAACAAAGAAAATAGCAAAACATAAAGTTACACCATGATTAATGCATGCTTATACATTTAGTCTAAATGTATTTCTTAAGAAATAAAAGATTTAAATTGACAGTGAGTAAAATTGTTCTGGTCAACCTGGAACAGAGATTTCACAAATATTGAAAATAATCCTTTTGCATTCATGACCTTAATTAAAAGCTAAGACATTTCTGGCTCCAATTATAGACAATTGGAGAAGAACAAAAAAAGATTTAAAACAAAAACGTATCCACCACTTTTGCTCTTGAGACAATTCACTACATTTTCTATGTAATACAATCAATACTACTTCTACTTACCATTGTCACCCTTATCGAAGACTTTCCAGAGCTTGTTTGCCCTCTTTTCAGGTGTGTTTTCATCCTCAGGTAGATCGCCCACTTCATCTGACGGTATCAGCTTGAAAATTGACTGTAAGACAGGAAGGAGAGTAAATAAATTGTTCAAGTCAAAATAATGAGTTCTTCTGTGGATTGTCATGCAGTCTTGTCTCCAGTTTCAACTCATTTCTCTATAATTGAATGAACACAATGTAACAAGGAATGAAGTAAGCATCTACATTTATTTACAACAAAAGTAACATCCATCCATAAAGCCATTTATTTGGAGAGCACCTCTGGTTTTATCTAATTATATTTTCTCTTATCTTTCACATTTATATTTGGCAACAAAACATGCTTACATGGAAAGTGGACGATCTTCTATAGTTGGTTGAGAGTATATTCATAGATTTCAAGAAAATATAGTAGTATTTGCTTTAATGCAATTGTTTTATTCTCAAAAGGACATATTAGATTAACTTTTATTACAATTCTCGCATATGTTGTTTTTGTCACCATTTTGTATAAATTAAATAGGACAAAACTTCCCTACAGAGAGTTTTTCTGGTGTTTGAATATTCAGAATTATTTGAGACACAAAGTCTCAAGAGCTGCTTTATAACATCCAGTCATTTGCACATTGATAATGGTAAGGTACAACACTGCAGCCACAGCTACCATGGGTCAGTCTGACAGAGGTGAGGCTACCATGTACCGGTACCACTGGGCCCCCTGACCACCACCAGGCCCCTGCACCACAAATACCAGACAAGATGAGTGAAGTACTTTATCCAAGGACACAACGACTAAGACAGACAGAGTATGAGTTTGAATCAGAAACCTACTACAGGACCAATTCTTCCCACCATCACCCTCTTTTTTACATTATTTAATTTCAATATCACTTCATCAAAATTTAAAATAAGAAAAAAATCAGCAATTGCTTTCAATATCTTGGCTTTTTTGGTATTAGCTGCTTTATTGCTGTTGTAAATTTACCCTGAAAAGTGCATCCATGCAGTCAGTATCACTAAGCTGTCTTCTGACTCCAGCATAAGCTTAAACTGTTTATCAGCGTGAATGAAAGTCTAATCCTGAAAATATGTTACCTAACCTGTGGAAGGGCTTGACCTTTTGGCTATAAATAAATTAGGGAACTGACTTCAGACCAGACACAAGTTCACAATGTGGTCACAAACAACTATTACTGTAACAAAAGCAGGTTGGGAAATTAAAAAAATTATACATTTTTGACAAGTTACATTGCAGATCAATGTCCAAAAAATGGTGATCCATCCAATTATTAAAATCTGCCATTAAGAATCAAATTGCTGAACTTAGAAAGTTGAAATTACTGGAAACCTTTACTTGTTTGTGTGTATAAATCTACATCAACGCAGTGACTGACTCTGCATCATTACATGTCAGCAAAAACTGGCAGATGTTTCTCATAGTCATTATCCAGTTATCAATTAATCTACTATGGTATGCTATGCTCTGAAAATATTGGAAAATAATATAATAATAGTCAAAATATTTAAAGTTTCACAGCCTGAAAATATATATAGGCGATTCTATCGTCAAACTCTATGCCGATGACACAGTTTTCTCCAGCTACGTATCCAAAACTCACTGTGCAGATTTCTGTGACCTCTGCCTTGGTGATGTATCCGTTCTTGTCCACATCAAACAGCGAAAACGCCCATTCAAGTTTGCTGGTGGTCTTCCCCGTTGCGGTCATGTGGAGGGCGATGATGTACTCCTTGAAGTCCAGCGTGCCGTCGTCATTGGTGTCGAAGGAGCGGAAGACGTGCTGGGCGTAAGTGTTTGCGTCGCTGTCCGGGAAGAACTTGCGGTAGATATTCTGAAATTCGTCTTTCGAGATGCGGCCCGTTGGACACTGCTTTTTGAAGTTCTCATACCACTGGACAATCTCAGTCTCTGAGAACTTGGTGTTGAGTTTAAGGTCCTCAAGGATCTCCTTGGACACAGCTCCGCTCTTGCTGTTACCCATTACTGCTGGTGTTGGAAATCTGTTTATAGGTTTAACTTGTCAGCCCTTGGTTTTTCAATGGCACTTGTAGCACCACTTCAGCCTCTGAAGTTTCCTACTCTATTTTGTGAATTACTAAACGGAAGACTATTTATGAGACACAGCTAAAATGTTCTTGATGCTGGTGTTGGCCTGGCGTACAACTCGTAGACGCAAATGCTGTGAAAAGAGCAGAAGGCACTTGGTAAGCTCATTAGGCCTACGAGTAGATCCGGTAAGAGGTGTCAAGGACATGTTTTATCTTAGGTCAAATCTCAAATGCTTGTTTTTCATTCAGTATGAAGTGGGTTTTCTGACAGAATCAAATCAGGTTAAAATGTATTAAATGCTGTGAGATGAGATAGGAGTGTGAATGCTGAACATGTTTCATGTTATTACCCCAATAGCATCACATGTGCACCACTACAAAATGCATCTGATAGATTTTAATATCTACACATGAATATACAAGAAAAATGAACAGTTGAAATAATTATTTAGTATTTTTCATCTTTTACACACACATTTCCTCACTTAGTGCTAATTAGCCCGGATGATTGTAAGATACAATCACTTGCTGACATATTTCTGTAATTATAAAGTTGTGTTGAACTACATTTGTAAACTACTATTATTCTAAAGTGTGTTGGGGTTTTAGAAATCAATCTTCTAAATGGTTATTAAATGGGCTAAGGAAGAAATTTAATGAAACAAATAAAAAAAAAACAACCAGAAAGAGACTTGAAATCTCTAGATACTGTAATCCTCTATTGCTGCCATAATCCAAAGTGACAAACGACTAGGAGTGACCTCAGATATAACCTGTAAAGCTGTGAGAGACACAGCAGAGGTAAGGGAAGCTATAAGCTGTACAGGCAAAAACACCAGGGAAGACACAATAATTGGGAGAAAACTGATTTCTATGGTACTTTGGAGTTAGGGGTGACGTAGCTTAGCATAGGTTGGTTTGAGAGCAAATCCAAAACTTGATAGTTTTTTTTTAGTTTTTCAAAGAGTTGCATCATAATGTTTTGCAGTATTCAAGAATCTTAACATGCAATAGTTATATTTGCATAGGATGCTCAGTAACAGTAAATTAAGTGGCCAGGAAACATCTGTCTGGCGATGCGTCCAGGATGAAACCTGCCTCTCACCCAATGACGGCTGGAGAAAGGCAAGGATGGAGACATCTGACAGGTAACAGAATAATGGCCCTCCAGATGTCTGTCCAGGTGTTTCAATTTTAGTTTTTGTGATCTGGAAGGTCGTAGCATTTTTCTACTAGTCAGTGGAGAGCTCCAACTTTTCCACCAGGTTTAGGAAAATCATATTAATTTGATTCTGAACACTATGAGGAGCTCTCAAGTTATCAAATAAGATGATAAAAGTCTTTACACTAACACCTCTTATAGTTTTATTTTGGACTGACTGATTACAAATATAATATGCCTTCTTAACAATGGGTTTTGTTGGGGGTTTTCAGTTATGTTCTAACTTGAATTAGTTGAAGAACATTAGTTCACATTGACAAGTATTTTGTATATTTTTAAGCAAAACGTGAAACTGGCTATTTCTGAATTGTGGCACAGTCTATAATAACATTAACATAAACATTCATTTGAATAAATAGAAGTATGCTAAATAGTTTTTTCAGAATTTGAGAATTCTTCAAAATCTCAAACATCTATAGTTCTATACCTGAAAACAATGTCACAGTGTCATAATGTAGGGTCCATCTCCAACTCAGCTTACTGGGATTTCAAATTCACAACATTTTAGAAGTTTCTCAGTCAAACTGAAGTGACTATTGTCTCATTATTCTGTGTCATAAAAGGAAACAATACTATTCCAAGATTTTCTCTCAATCACTTTCTTTTTTTCAATAAGTAAATGTCGATATTTCTTCAAATTAATCTTCTCAATCAGGACATTTCAAACCCAGTTATCATCCCTGAATCTCACAGTAAACACATACTAAACAATTTACATCCACACCAGCTCAGTTTCAGGTGTCTCAGATAAACACACAGAACATCTAGAACAAAATGAATAAAGCAGAAGTCACACTTATTCAACAGCAGCATAAAGCAACAGCAATGTGAACAAACAGCTTCCAGTTCAGTTTGTGTCCTACCTGTGTGATCAGTGGAGAGGTTTGGTGCTAACAGTGATGCTCTGACTGTGATCAGCAGAGGAAACCAGGTTCCACCTGCTGAGATAAGTCAATTGGACCGGCTTCCCCCTCAGAGGCGGAGCCACACAATATCCATCAGAACTCTGACAGCTTCAGGAAAGTGGATTTTCCTTTCTTTGTTGTAAAATTTGACAATGACTACCTCACAAGTAGCTGCTTTGGATTTCTAGACCACCAATTGGTTAATGTATTTTTTCTTTTTAAAATTACACTTTTTCCCCAAATCATATAACAATAGTCAGGAATATTTTTATAAACTTGTGATAAAGCACATGAAGTTGAAATGCTGTATAGACACAACTGAAGAAATAGATGCAAATCAAGTACAATACGGATTTTACTTGATTTATGTTCATGTAACCTTTGGTGGGCTCAGGAAAAATGCCTCCCTCAGGGTTTTGTTGGTGGCAGAACCACCATTGCTTAAGTTAACATACTTTCTTGAGTCATTGGTGTCCAGGATCTTTGCCACGTTGGTGGAAATTGTAGGGCAGAAAGCAATTATCAACCACAAAAACTTGATTTTTGAATAAAAACCATTGTTTTACATGCTCAACTACAGACAAAGCAAGGAATATTTTATTGAAAGAAGGGATCTGTATGAAGTCATCCCGTGGCACACCAACAGTCTTGGGCCGGACTTTGGACATCCCTGTCACAAAGGGTTCAAACTTTGAACAACGACAAAAGTCTAACACCAATCATTAAATATAGAAACAATTACTATCACCTAAACTTAAACTTTAAGAAATACAGTACGGAGGCAACTCATATGCACAACCTCAGGATTGTTTTTATGTCAGCTTCTGACAATGTCAGCCATGTTGAATAAATAAAATAATGTGCAGAATTCTGAGCCAAATAACCTTATTGGGGTTTGTAGCAGCAGTGTTGCAGAAAATCACTGATGTGTGTATTTGTGTGTGAAATAGTGTCACTTTACTCAGCTAAATTACTTTAGGTAACATTAGTTCTAAATCTCCAGTCTATCGGGCAGATTTCCAGGAGAACCCGGCAGCTAATGGTGCTAATGTGCGGCCAGAATCCCAAAGTCAAGTTATGTTGTTGTTTACTATAGAAAAGAGGTTATTATTGATTTGTTTAAAAACCAATAAATATAACTGCAGTGCTCAAACTACACAAATAGAACATCATCAGGTCTAATCAGTTGGATGTTGCATGACTTGCCTAAAATCTCTGAATAGACATGGCAGAATTTAGCTTATTTTCAGAGTGTAAGAAATATTTTTCATAATGTATCAGTTAGGTTTCATAATAACATGCACCTACAAAACCTTATTTAATTAAGCAAATGTGTGTTTTTGACAATCAAATTGAAACTACCCGGAAAATGTTCGGAAACGGATTGGAGATGACTTGTGAACTCGGAGCCGCCTTGACACCTGCTCAGAGCCAGGTGTGGGTTTCCTTATGTACAGATCTGCAGTTACAGCAAAGCAGATGGAGGATTCAGCAGTCAACACTTAGTTAATTAAGCGCATTTAAATCCCGTACCGACTGCAGCAGAGCCACCCTCCACCCACCGGATTTAAGCCATTAAGTCCTGACCTGATCAAAGGTTCACAGTAGTTTTGGAAACAACTCTGCTTTATTTTTACCGCTGTTAAGTCCTACAGAGTAATTGTGGTTCAGTCAACTGGCTTATTTTAAGCTGAAGTTCAATGCAAGTCAAAGAGCTACAGGATATTTACTACCTGCTTGTCTGTACACATCTTCCCTCCCAAAAGCCTCAAATGTTGCTTTTTTATAGCTAGAGTTAAAAGTAGAAAATATATTTTATCTAAATCCAACTGGACCAGCTGCACCAAAATTGTGTAAAAACAAATTGGCTTTTGTCAAAGAAAAATCAATAAAAGATAATCAGAAAACCCAAAGAGCTGTTGATCTAAACCAGTTGAAGATATTACAGACATGTAAACCTTTAGAAAGGAAAACATGTAGAAAAAAATATTAATCAAGACTTTTGTGCATTTTCTCTGTGTTAATTTTTTATGCAGATAATGTCAAATTATTTCCATTCTTCAGCTTTATTTGTAAAAAAAAAAAAAATCATTTTGAGGGAGGGTGGAGTTAGTGATAAAACACAATTTTTTCTCACTGTCTAATATTCTGTTTAACAAAATGCCAAAATAAAGAGAAAATATTCAAATATTAATTCGTAGAAATAAATAAATAAATATAAATACAAATCTTTATACTCTCTGATAATTTGACCTGATCAAATCTTTTTTCTCTGTCTTTCCCACTTCACTTGTAAGCCATATTTTTGTACCACATTTTCCTGATCTGGGTCATGTTTGAACTCTGCTTAAGCTCTATTCTTAATCCATTCCACAATTTCTCTGCACACACAGAAATGCAAACGTGTTGTAATGTTGCTTTGACAACATGTTTTACATTTCATATTCAACAGGAAAACATGTTTGTATCCAGTCAGGAAATAGTTTGTTTATTGCTTTGTACATTATTTGTTCTGGAAAAAGGTGGAGGAGATAAATATTTAATGTTTTTGATATCACTACAGTTGCATAACTATTTCCCCAGGCCTATGTCAAATAATTCAAATATGGTAGAACCACTGCACAATTTAATAGCTAATATAAATTTAGCTATTAAAGTAACTTTCATTTAAAATCAAATGGGTCTGGCAGAATGACTTTGTAAATATTTTATAGGAGGTTTTCCATCTTATTTTGTTACTTTCTTCCATCCTGTCAGTGCTCAGTCCATCTACATGCAGTTAAACGTGAATAACAAATTTAAATTTACTAAAATAATAAGATTTTTTTTATTATTCTCAAGCTTTTCAGAGATTTTTTTTGACATTGACATAAAGTTACTTTTTATTTTTCCCATTTCTGAGGTAATTGTTTCAAGTAATGTCTTTAATTTTTTTTTATCAGTCCATATAAAATATATTATGCATCAAAAGAATAATTAATTTTTGCATTTTTAACTTTTTTTTACCCTTTTTTATTTAAAAGGAAATTAGATTATCTTCGATCAATACAAGTTTGTGAAGAACATCATCATTATCTTTTAGTTACCAACAGACAATTCATATATAAGTTAGCATAGAATTATGTTATGACTTTTAGGAAAGGAAAATATGAAATATATTTCTCAGGTAAACTGACCTTAATGCCATCAAAATAATTTAACATTGTTGATGTAAAAAGGAGGTAGAAGAGGAAATATGCGCAAATATTAGCAGGAATGTTTTTTAGAAATGAGAAAAACTACAAGCAATGAGTTTGAGTTTGTTGACAGCAGTGATGTTTATAAAGTCTAAGAGTTGCTTGGAGGGAGGATCTGTGACGACTCTCCTTTGTGGACCTGTTACTGAATGAGCTCTCCAGTTCAGCAACATCTTGATGCATTTAGAGGAGAACACTGGCTGGATATTATCTTAGCCAGAGTTCTTCTGCCTCCCACCACCTCCACCCAGTGGAGGGGGGCATCCGACCTAGACGGAGCCGGCCTTCCTAATGAGCTTATCTAAATGCTGCCTTTCAGTAGTAGATAAGCTGCTGATCCAACACAAAACACAATAAAAGATGTCTGACGTCACTGCAGAGTCAAAAAAATAAAAAACATGGCTTCAGTAGCGCTTCATGCACTTCAACAGATCTCCTCAGGTAGAATCTGACTTTTCTTTTGTTAAGCATCAGCATAGTAACTCCAGTTCTGGTAAAGATCCAAACCCACTATTCCTACGTATGTTTTCTGGATATTCTCTGGTTAGAAACTGTGATGGAGTATTAGGGCAAGACTAAGAAAAAATATGAATTAAAGTATAAAATTATGAGAATAAAGTCACAATATTTCAAGAATGAAGACATATAAAGTCATTTAATTTTATTAATAGGAGATAAAGTTGCAGTAGTGTGAAAATAACGTAATAATAAAGAATAAAGCTGTGTTATGTACCAAAATGTGACCAATACGTCTTGGTATTGTATTGCTTTTTCTTATCAACACTGCATTTTCTCTGGTCTACCTCTGACTCGCTCCCTTTTAAGTTGCTTCTCACTCGGTATCCATCAACCTTCCTCTTCCTTGTCAGGATCCCCCTACAGGCCTCACGCTGTAAAGAATCTGTATTTATCGGATAAGCAGGTTTTTTGTTGTGTGGCTTTGCGGGCCAGCCTTCACCTCACACAATCCACAGTCTGACCTTTGACCCTTAACTTGGTTTGGATTAAGTTCCAAGAAAGGGAATCCTTTAACTCAGAGAAGCTACAGATTACAGTTGAAGCAGAGACTCAAACAGCAAAGGTGGTGACGCACTGTAAGGAGGATTTGGCACCAAGCAGACAGGGAGCCGTAGAAACCTGGTGACTGTAATAAAGTTGAGCTGAAAGTTTTCTAAAAGCCCTTTGGCCAGACCTCAGGGTGTCTATTTCCAGAAAAAGAAAGTTTAATCTAGAAACACTTAGAGTCACATGACCAGAGGTGAGGTCAGCTCCAGGACACAGCTCTGTTTTTATTTATAGCAAAGTCTGGTTCCTGTAGGAAGCCATTTAAAGCGTCCTAAATTCAAAGCTCATGTCACAATTACTGTAAAGGATTAAATTATCAAATATATCAAATTACTGGTCTAGATACGGCCGACATTTTTATGAACAATGTATAACTTAAGCTAGAGGCTGTCACAGTCATCTCAAAGATGTTTGAGGTGTATCATTTGCTTGCTACGTTTTAGCAAGTCTACTTTTTTGTCAAAAACTCCCATCTTCTACGGTAATCAGCTTGAACTTGGAGTGCGCAAGAAGCTTAGGTGTTTAACCTGCACCACATTTTATGTAAAACAGGTCAAAGGTGTGTCAGTCTGAGGTGGAAGCAGAGGTGAAGGATTAAGAAGGAGTTAGGATCCAAGCAGGAAGAAGACAAGAAGTATAAATCATAAATGTAACAGCTAAAATCCAGCTGCAAAGCAAGTTTACTCAATGAGAACAAAATGCCAAGAAACAGAATAGCCTTTCACAGGATTAGAAGATAAAGAGACAGGGGTCTTCTTTGCACAATCTCTCTTTCATTCATATCACAGCCTTTTCAGTATTACACCAAAGAAATAAGACTTTATATCTGGACTAGGTCTCATGTCTAAGAACGCTACAGAACAAAGAGGATCCTTTTTGTGTTGATGTCGCCATTTGTTTGGATCACAGTCCTGTTGAAGAACCTAACAATTAAATATTTTCAGTTTTCTGGATAAACAGGAAATTTGACTTTATTGTCCATTCATGTGAAAATGTGTCTTTGATTTTTGCCCACCTAAAACACAAACAAATGTGTTGCAATCTTAATGCATTTGTCATGCTGTTTTTCCAACAGGTTTTAAGGACTGTTTGTAATTCATTGAATATTTTTGATTGAAAAAAAAACACAGACAAGAGTAAAAATGTTTCCACCAACCTTTTATTCACAAATTCAGGAATAATATCAATTGCTGAATAAAATGTATCAAACTTACATGTGGAGACACTCATTAAAGATATAAATTTGACTGCTATTCGAAATATATATATTTTTGGTGACCATAATTTCTTAAGAACCAGAAAAACATCACAGAGTTGACACTCCAGAGCCACGTCCTCTTAGTTAACTAAATTTTCACAACAGAAGTGTGTTATTGATCAGGGATCACATAGTGACTCACCTCGAATCAAAGAGCTTCTGGTTCTAATCCTGATCAAATGCTGCTTTTTGTAGAGTATGTTTCCCTCTACAGGACAAACCAGGAAGATGTAATGAAATCACCCCTCTGTGGGCAGCAATTTGTTTTAAAAAAAACAATTAAAATACTAAAATACCACTAAAAAATAGAAACACTGGTTAATAGTAAAACATTTGAGCAAATACTTTGCAAATAAAGGTGTACATTTGCTGAAATGATGAATATATATCTGTAACACTTGTTTTGATTCAGTAACTTTTTCTGAAAATACTGTCAGACACGACTGGACTTTGAATAATATTCTCTTTTCCGATGAGAGAAGAATTTCCGGCTGACCCGGCGGGCGAGCCGGTCGACAGTGGAGTTGAGAGGTCCAAGGTCCTTCTTGGGGGGCAGGCCCTCGATGTTCCCGCTGTACCACAGCACCCATCCAGCCAGAGACGCAACTATGAAAAGGATTCCTGAACAAATGTCATACAGAACCATAAGTTACGGCTTTAAAATGTGTTATAGCACAACAAGTCAATTGGCAAAATGAGTTTTTGATCAGATTATAGCACAACTTTCAAACTAAAAAAGGAACAAGAAAAAAATGGGTTCAGAGGAAAATAATTTCTAGTTTTGTACCTTAGTAAGCTAAGCTTTAGTCTGACTCAATTTTCCTCATCATCTAAAACTGGTTTATCTATTTTGTATATGAATCGCTTACAAGCAATGACAATGAAACTGCTTTCTGTGTTTAATAAGGTTCTCTTTTTCCAATAATTTCTTGTTAGTTTTTTGGTAATTTGATGACATTAAATTGCCATAAAATAATATGGCAACATCAGCTTCAGCAAAAACATGTGAGCATTAAAATAAAAAATAAATTTAGATAAATACCACTATAAACCAGGACGTCTCCACATTCTTTTCCTTTCAACTTCAAAGAGGCAAAGACTCCCATCAGCAGAGAGACGCCTCCCAGTAGATCCATCAGCACAGCAATCACCAACGCCATCTTACAGTGAGACAGATCCTCACACAGACCCATGGTGAGACTGCAAAACAGGGAAAGGATGTAGCATCTTATTAGAAAGAAATATAACAGTAACACAACTAATTAGAGTGTCAAAAACACATAAAATCCACCACACTTACATATTTAGTGGAAATATCCCAATATAGGAGTAATCATGTGTATAATGGTGAGTTGTATGATGAAATTACTTTCTTCTGTTAAGACTTTTTTTATCTTCTAGATCCTGATGTAATTGTTATTTTGTCCCATAATAAATCAGCTGTATTCACAGTGCTGACATCCTCTTTAACTGTCACATACATAATCTGAATGTGACAGGAAAAAATAAAAAAATAATAATTTATTATAAAACAAGGAAAATATCTGCAAGTTGAATGCTAAATGAGAGTGAAACATATTGAGAACAACTTTAGCGTTTACAGCAGAAAACTGGAAAGAAAGACTTGATTTTAAACTGTTTTTTAGATTATTTTTATCCTGCTTTTATCCTGAAAGTTCTCTAATATTATAGTTTTATCATTTGTATTTACACATGGTAAATACATGTGCATATGTGTAATATAAAAACTTTGTTAAATGCATTAATATAAGATAAAACCCACAGGATAGCTGATTAAATGGCTAACTGTAGCAGGAGTAGATAATGTATCTTAGCGACCTAATTGAGACAACAGTTTAGATTTTCAATCTTTCAGACAAGACTGTTACTTGAGAGAAGAACTAAACTTTTCTCACGTTGACGTCCTAAAAATCACAGAAAGCAGATATTTTAAAGTTCAAGTAAGTTCTTCGCTCTGGATGAATGAAATACAAACATTTAAACTGCCTTACTTGTTCTTTCGACTCGTGCGGATGAAAACGTCTCGCTCAGGGTTTAGTTTGAACTTTTTCTCTTGTGTTTCTGTACTTCCGTGTTTACTGGCTTCAGTTCTCTCTGCTACCTGAGCTCCTCCCTTCAGGTGAGACGTTTCCTCGGGCAGGTTTGCCGCGTTCACTGATAAACTCGGAATTTTGGCCTTTCGAATTTGGAAAAGGCTCCACAAACTTTACCATAAGCTAAAATACAAAGGAATATCACCACAAACTCGTTTTGCATAGTTAACTAAATTTAAAAAAGACGACCTTAATAATTTTCAAACTCAACTTGCAAACTCCTTTTGGGAGATTTTTCAAATATATATATATATATTTTTTCAAACAAATCAGAAAACCATCAAAACAAATGTTTTATTGTAACTTTTATATAATATTGCTATATGTGTGCACAGATTAAACCATAAGATTTTTTTTTATCTGCCTTGCACATCCACTACATACTCTTTTGTTTAGTTCGTTTGGTAATTATCATCCTTTCAGTAATAAAGCAATGAATAAAAATGTGTTTGGGGTATTTTTTGGTGAGAAATAGCAACAATTCGACGGAAGTTTATTTTTGGAAAAATGTTGCAAAAGGAATTTCACCAATTTAACATGCAGGGTTTTTTTTATGTGTAATGAAACTGGAAAGTGCTCTGCGCATGTGTGAGCTGATCCAAAGTGAGCGCGGTCCACCTGTGGAGGCTGAGTATAATCAGGTAATTGCAGCTGCAGGTCGGGTTTCTGCTCCGCGGCAAAGCGGCTGATGTGACGCCGTTTCAGGCCGTATTACAGAAGTATAACCGCGAACAAGACGCCTGGAAATAAATTACAACAAGTTACTGCGGATATCTGCCATATTACTGAGTCACTTCATCATTACCTGTCAAGCTCAGCTGTCATGAATCCCGCAACCAGCAGACACGATACAAACACGCCAGGTAACAGCAACTCTTGGACGCGTCCGCCCGAACGTTTAAATCTCCCAACTCCTTTGTCATGAACAGTTTTGACATTTCTTTGTCAGTTGATACCCATTTCGTTGACTAATACGGTTCCTTTATTGTGACAAATCGTGTTTTCTATGTAATAACTGTTTTAATTGACTATTTTTCAGCTACTCTCGCGTGATTTCGTTTGTCTTGTCCTCTCAAACTCGCTCATAGTGATAAGTTCTCCAATTCTGCAGAGAAACAGCAGCTAACAGTTTTCATGTTGAGACACTTCTATAATAAACTGGGTATTTATGTTCAAATAGAATTACTTTTTTAACTTAAATATGATTTTATGCAACCATGTGAGCTACTGGTCCTCTATTTTGTCAGTCTCACAGATTTTGATTTATTTGTGTGCTTTGAGAAGTAAAAGAGCTACAGTTTTAATACTTGTACAATTTTGAGGGAAAAACCAGCAAAGAGTTTAAAACAGTGTTGAAGTCTGACATGGACTTTTCCAGTGTCTCATAGAAAGAAAAAAATAACAGAAAGATTAAAATAGGAAAATAAAAGCTTCTCATTGACCCTAACCCCAGAATCCAAGATGGCCACCATGCTAATAAAACAGTGATAACTGGATTTAAATACATCTGGAGGACTATTTAATAAGATTATTTTAAAGGAAAGTCTGGTTTCAATAAAATTCTACGAAAATGAGGGAAATTTTATTACACTGATGTTTGTTTTAGCAAAGACCTGAAGCACTTATTTCATCTTTTTCTACTGTACCAACAATGTGTTTTCCAACTTCTCCGACCAAAAATTTCACCTATTTTGCCAAATGTGACTTTCCCATACATCAGAGCGATACACCTCCCAGCCTTCGTCTTCTTCATCAGGAACGGGAGGAAGTGGACAAACGGGAGGTTTGTATCTAAATGCCTATGAGGTTTCGTTTCCCTTGGAAGAGAGTGTGGAGCGTCCAGCTGCCTACCACCTGAACCACGGCCAGCAGATGATTGAAGGTAAGTCACATTATGAGAACTACATCTATTTTGTATCGGGAAAAAAACATTTCAACTCTGAAAACAAAATGTACAAACCTTACAAAAGTATAGAATATTTATCAATTTGCCAGTTGACAACCACAAACTTCAATAAATTTTATGTGATACACAAATTAGTGTATAAACAGTTGAAACACTGAGTGCCTTTAAATCTCAAATTAAAAACATCCTGTTTAGAGTTGCTTATGGCTAAATTGCGAGTTTTAATGTCTTAGGTTTGAGAATCTTTGTATGATGTCACTCTGCTAAAACTCTGGTTGAGGAGACCCCAAAAGGGCAAGTCCTCATGTGGATTGATGTTTTTAAATGTTTTTATTTTTACTTTTAATAATGTTTTTATCTTTTTATCTCTTTTAATTTTTTTCAAAATCTCTGTCTCTGTTTTTATTTTAATTTTAAATTGTGTAAAGCACTTTGAAATGCCTTTCTGCTGAAATGTGCTAGACAAATAAAATTTGATTGATTAAATGTGAAATAAAACAAAATTGTGATTCGCCTACATCAGGGGTCTTCAGAAAGCAAAAAAAAACTTGAGCTGTTCTGTTGAAGCGCAGGAATTATGACTTCTTGTCTCTTATGATTAAAATGATAAATTGGTATTGTTAAATAACGACACCAAACCAAGTGTAAATTATTCAGTCCCCTGTATTTTCTTTCGCTTTCCTCTGCTCGTTGTGTTTACATATTTATTTCCTCTGCTTTGAAATCAGAGCCAGTGGTGCAGGAGTCTCTTCACGCCCAGTACAGCCCTTACATCCTGATTTCTAACCTGCGGGCTCATCTCTACGTCTCTCTGGAGAAGAATGCCTGGCTGCAGAAACGCATCGAGGAGCTGGAAGAGGAGCGAAACTTCCTGCGCTGTCAGCTGGACCGCTTCATTGTCAGCATGAGGAGTCCAGACGGTGAGGGTGGCGGATTTACACACACAAAAAGGTGTTATGTGTTTCAGTTGATTTTTCTGTGCTACAATTGTTTTTGAATTCAGTGGCAGACTGGTGTGGAGACGTCCAGCGTACTGTGAAGGTCCAGCCTGCCAGCTCTCCATCTCCTCCTTCCCCGATGACCACCAGGTCAGGGATGACCCTCAAACGCCTCCAGGGCCCCGGAACTCGGATCCGCCGCAACATCACTGTCCCCGGTGAACAGCAACACAAAAAGCAGTTGCAAAGTCCAAGGAAAGGCGCTTTATTTTCTATTTTTAATCATGTGATTCAACTTTTGTGTTCGCAGTCAAGCAGGAGTTTCATCTTGAAGAAGACAAATATTACACAGAGGAAGAGTTTGTTGAGGAAGAGGAGGAGGAGGAAGAAATGGAGGATGAAGCAGACTCGCCTGTGGAGAGCGGGTCAAAGAAGAAGAGCCGAGGGCGTGGCAGCGGAGAGCCGAAGATGAAGATGAGGAGGATCTTCAGGATCACACATGGGAGGGAGAGGCAAAGAGGTCAAACCAGATTAAACCGAACTGATAGTAGAAAGAAACATAAAACTGATGTCGAGTCATTAACGAATAATCTCTCCATTCTTTAAAAAAGTTGGTGTAGTTTACTTTTTCAATGCTCTCCAAACTTAGCCCGCATTTGCATTTCATTCCTAAAATCAATCCCCTGCCTTTTTAACTCAATTATTTGACCCACTATAAAAATGTGGGTCAAGTAATTGACCCACATTTGACCCAACTTAAAAATAATTTATTGTTGTAGAAATTGTTGAATTTCTACAACAATAAAAATGTGCATGTAATATATTCTAGCCACTGTTAAATATTTATCTCACATTCCTGTGGTGTCCAGTTAAGGACCCAGATGGGGTTCTGATTCGCTATAAGAAGATCCTGTCCACATACCAGCGGGTGAGGAGCATGTCCAGAGCCTTCCAGATCCACGGAGTCGACCGAAACACGATGGCCTCCACCTCCCCCATCGCAGAGCTCCTGCTTGTGGCACCAGAGAAGGTGATAACGTCACTTTTATGACTAGAGTAGCAGACAGACATAAATATTTTATATTAATCAAAAATCCTCTGAGCTCTCTGAAGGCTTTTCCTTGGATTTTGGCTGCTTTATATTTTCAGTATTTGAGTGGACTTTTATTTTTTTTTGGTTTTAAAGCTTTTAATATTGTTTGAATTTGATGAAGACAATAACTTATAACATTGACAAATTAAGGAATAACAGCGCCAGAAATTTACATGAAATGAAATGTTTTTATGGGTTGTATTTCAGCTCATCAGAAATTGTAAGTAGTCATCATGATGTTTGTGCAAGATAAAAACATTCAAGCCAGATGGGCTCTGTACCTTCAACAAGCCATTGATTTAGGACATAAATTGTCCTTGTTTGGTCATTTTCCTGCTGAATTTCTACAACTGCCTTAGATTTCCTCCTTTGTGAAGACGTATGTTTTTCTCCTGCAGGTGACTGATGTAGGAGAGTTTGAGGCCTCCAAGGAGAAGCTTCTGGATTACGCCAGGCGATGCTACAAGACCATGGATGAGGAGATGCACGCTAAGGTCCAGAGCATGAAGAAGACCAACAAGCTGCTCCCAATCTCCTACAGGTTCAGGAACTGAGGAAGGGAAGTCCTGCTGGAAATCTAAATCATATTTGCCTTAAAAATAAAGTTATGCAAAGGTCAAGTGCTACCAGCCAATATACAATGTTTAGTCTACATATAAGAGATCCATCTGATGAGCTTTGTTTCTTTTTCACATGTTGGGCAAGTTTCTTTTTTGCCTGCAGTAATTTAAATTAAGACACAGTGATCTTCACTGTCTGAGCTGTTTTGTTCTTGTATTATTGTTTTTGTTTGTACATTAACTTAAGATCTGTATTAAATTAATAGAATGCACCTGAATATATTTTGTTTTTTAAGAGGAAAACATGAATTTTTACTCAATGGTTTCTGCATGACGTCTACATATCGAGCTCAGGAATTTTGATTTCTAATAGACAAACTTTTTTTTTTCACTTTGTGGGTTAGTCTTTTGCACACTAAAAAAATAAATGTCCAATTGCATAATGTGCTTGTTGTCCTAATTTAAAACAAGTTGACAGTTTTTATGCTTCAGACATTTTTTCACTTTTTTTTTGTCAGGCTAAAAAAATTGGTAAATATCAGGCATTTTTTACATACACAGACATTTGTCTGAAAGCTCCCTTGAGTAAAGGTGAACATTATATTATTACTAGTGGTCAGGAAACAGAAAAACAATGGTTTGCTTTTAAAATTAAAGCAACTGAAACATCAGCGCCCTCTAGTGTATTACAGGAATACTGCTCAATAAGGGAGCCAAAAAATGACTCCCTGTTGAAATTAATCACAGCAAACATATTGTTTATTTGAACTCAGTTTGTAATTTATTGCATTTTAACACAGTTTAAATCTCTATCAACCCTGTCAAGCATACTCTAACTATTTGTGCTGAATTTTAAAATCTAATTTTGCAGAACTTCCATGAAAGAAGAAATTCTGTAATGATAAGGACATGAAGTTTTGTAACAGGAAATTGGATTTCCAACCATAGAAGTAAAATAAAAATGAACAAAAAGGGGAGAAATGTTCTAGCAGACTGGGAAAAACAGCTATGAGCAGTGAATGATTGAATGATGAACCCTCAGTCTGTCCAGGGAAGTGATGCCAGAATGTTTCCTTGAAAAAAGAACAAAAAAAGAACAGTGAGAAATTTCATCATTTTTTTCTCCTTTTTTGTCTACTGTGTTCTGTTCTTGATTTGAACATTTTTTGACTTTTGTTTTACATTTTGTTTTCTTAAAATAATTATCACAAGTCAAACATATTTTTTCCTTTGTTTTGTTTTGTTTCCAAAATTATATTCTCAATGAAGATGTATTCAGATGGTTTTGACTTGTGGAAATGACCACAATCCAAAGTGGGTGTCAGTGTCAATAGTGAGATTAAAATCAAAATTATCTCTTTTTATTAATCAAATTGTGTCTTTAATAAAACAAAATTGGGACAATCCCTGGATTTCCATGAATCTGACAGATGCTTTTCAATTTTTGCGGAAGTTTTTATAATAAAGCATATCCCAAAGTTTCCATTGGCCCAGACATGGTTCAAACATTAGCTGCAACCTAAGACACCAACTTCATGATTTCATACCCAACACATAAAAATTGTCAAATAATATAAAAATGTATTGTTCTTTCACACAGCTGTCCTCCTTGGGTTGTGTGAAATTGCAAACTAACCATTTTAAAGCAGGACAGAGTAAAAATGTGCAATTTCAAACCACAGTTGCACGTTGTGGAAGTGCAGTATAAGTGCTGTATAACATTGTTATACTCACTGACTCATTACACCAGTACCATGGATGCTGGTGCGTCAGCTTCCACAAACGAAGGACATCAGCAGCACAGTAGCCTGCAGCCTATTGAAGCTTTTAAAGTCTAATCAATAAATGGCTTTTTGTCATTGACCACAATAAAATCCAACCATCAGAGGGAGAAAGCATGCCAACTTTGGCGTTTGAATTATTAGGTATCAGGAGCTGATTTTAATTGTAAAAAAATATATTAAAAAAATTTAAAACTATCTAAAATGTTCTTTTGCAAATTACCAGAATATGTAATTTGCGACAGATATTGATGAACATACTTTTTCTTCAGTGTTCAAAGCTAAAGGTGACTTTACACTGAATAACACAACTTGCCCCAACCCATTTTGTACAGTGGAAATATGATTGATATTCATAGATTAAATGGGGAAAGCTGACAAAATTATAATTTTAAAATTAGTATTCAAATCTTACACAATATATAGAAACTTCATTAGTGCTTTTAAACAAATAAAAGAACATATAGAGAATGTTAGTAGATGGCTTGCTAAAGCAACTTAATTAAAGATTTTTATATATAGAAATTGTTACTTAATAAAAAAAAGAACCAAACAAGGCAAGGCATTTAAAAATAATGTGCTCCAACTTAAATGTGGTATTTTCCAATATTACTAACGGCTGACAATAACACCATAACAAAACTCTATTTCCCATGTAAACCTACCGCCTCGTTGCCCTTTAACCTCTCCAAACGATCCAATCACAGCCCAAAGTCAGCCTGGAAGTAGTTAAAGCACGCTGCCTCGACAGACGACTTTATTGAACCAATAGAAGCAGAGAGTCAGTGGAAGTTGCCCAATCACAGTTGAGGAGGGCGGGACTCGTGGCCGCCAGTGCATCCGAGGAGGAGGAGGTGTTCCTGGTAGCCATCTTGGATGTGCGGGGTGATTGTTTAGCGAGAAGAATTGACAAATTTATTTTAAAAACTAAGCCTTAATATTGAAGTGCTGAGGATTTGTTGGAGCTTACCGACAGAGGAACTCAATCTCAACACGGAAAAACGCAGGTAAATTAGAAGCAGAAGTTGAGGAATATGAATTTAGGTGCCTTCTCTGCTCCTCTTTCCCGTTTCCAAACTGAGTCTCCCACATCAACCAGCGCAGCCGGTGGGAAGCTGCTGGTCTCACTGTCTAACAACAACTTAGACTCCGCGTTGTCGCTTTTAAGGCAGAAAACTCAAACTTATTCCGGAAATGCGCGGGTGAAATAAGAAGTTGAGTTTGTTTTGGGAGTGTGTTCGCCTGGATGATGTCGCTCCGAGGCTGCGGTTGGCGCTGCTGATGCCCGCATTGTTTATAAACATCCCTGGTTAGCAAACCGTCTTGTGAAAAGAGGCGATGCACTTTCTGGTCGTGCAAAGTCCGCAGAGACCTGCAGCTTTTTAGTACCTGGATAGTTTTTAAAATATGGAGTCAGGTCGTGTTCAGACGCAGCAGGTGAGTGAATGTGTGTTTCCAGGACAGTGGTTTGTTTGCACCTGCTTGGAAAAAAAAAGTTAACTCAAAGTCAACACGATGTGTTTCAGGCTGATGTTGAATGTTGTTCAAAAACTAAAGCGAGCTGCGAATGAAAACTATTGCAATATAGAAAACAATCTCTATATCGATTGTGTAGAGATACAAATTGTAAGCATCTGTATTGGGAACCAAGCTACTTTAGATGGTACAAAAACTCTGGCTCAGAAATGTATTTGCAACCTTCTTTATGCAAAACATAATTTATAAAGAAGGAATTTTTGCAGACTGGAAAATTTCTTCTGACATTTACAAAAAGTGGTGTATTAGTTGCTTTTTCTCTCTGTCAGACTGATAAATCCAGCAGCTGTGTTCAACAACAACATTCTTGCATATCTTAGAATAAAAATGTGAAATATCCCCAAAAAGTGGAATTTATATAAGTAATTCAACCAAAGTAAAAGTTTTCTTTGTTTGGAAGCTTCGCCATAAATCATTTGGAGATCATTTGATAATTACCAGAGCATGTGTTTATTCTTTAGATTTATTTACACTTTTTTGTTGTGTAGGGAAACCGATTGATGCGTTAAACTAACTTCCACATCTTTTATTACATTAATCAAATAAAAAGCTCTCTAAATCCCTCTCTATTCATCCTCCGTTTGTCTCCTTGACACTGAGACATATCTCCATGTCTCCTATCAGATGTGAGAACAGAGTAGAAAAGGACAAACGCTTCACATTCTGAGAAGTTTTTGCTCCCGTCTTCTTTGTCCGCTGTAGCTCCTCCAGCAAACTGTCGCTTCTCTCTCCAGACGCCGGTTAGACATTAAGGAAAGCTTTTGTAATATTTAGCTGAGATTGATGATACATTTTTACAGAATATGAAGAAACACTCATGGTTTAATTGTAAAAATGTCTGTAACCTTCCTCCAAACTCATTGTCCACTTCAAAGCTGATGGCTGCAGCTCTGGCTGTATGTTTAGATTTGCCGTGTGTGTTTTGCTGCTGTCTAGCAGATTATCTTCTAAGACTCACTTCCATCTTTCCATTACCTCTGATTACCTCTGACCAATTTTCCCCACAGCATGATGCGTCCACAGGAAGTACATGTTCAGGGTTATGTACCGTGTCAGTTTTCAAACATAGTGTTTTGCATCTAAGGCAAAACATTTAATCAACAGAGCAGTGAACAGAGCAGTTTTTTCACACATCAACTGGTTTCACTAAGCTGCCAACAGGACTGCTTATGGCTTTCCCTTAAAATGGCTTCTTCTCTCTCTTTCCTGTTATTATTTTTTTATTATAGTTTATGCTGGGTTGTATTTAGGAGTATCTAAAGGGGGCTGAAAATACAAGACTTTTCAGATGTTGAATAGCAAAATAACTTGAAATCTGCATTATTTTTAGAACCTTTTATAATTAATGTGTCTATACTATTTGCACTTCATGTTGGGAGATCAAAATAAGCTGCGGGAAAACAAGATTGTCTGTTTGTATTATTCTGATGCTATTCTGACATTTTATTATTGTTGGAGCAGAATGTTTTTACTTTTCATTTGTTTTAAATTGGATCAGACATTTAGATTTTCTGCTGCTCCCAATGATGAACGCGGATCAGAACTGGTGTGAGGTTACTCTGGTAGAAACATGGGGAAATGCTCTCTTTGACTCTCGAAAGGCTTCCTCAGCTGCATTAAGTCCTGGTTAGGCCTGAAAGAAAAGCTGATCCTTCAGCATCACTGTGTGTCTATCTTAAGTGTCTTGCCTTCTTATCTGATTACTTTCTTTAGGAAATCATTATGATGTTAATTTATTATTGCTTGTCCAACATCCAGTCTATTTCAGATGGGCCAGATAAATAAAAAAGCCTGGTTTTAAAGGACTGATTTACTGGTCAACACAGTAAATCTATTGAGACAGAAATTAGACTAAGACTTAAGAAGCGTTGAGTCAAGCTGCTTAATATTAATATATTTACTATAACTCTTGTCAGCATCAGTGTAGACCTGGTTGAAAAAGTCTTTGAAGGTTTTTATAAATGCTCTGTGCAAATCTCAACCAAATCTGGTGTCAAATGTGCAATAGTGATTCACATAATAAAATATGTGAAGGACTAGACTTCAAAATATTGAAATATTAATATGCACCTTCAGTTGTGTAGATTTAAAAGCTACCTGGGTGCTAGAAACAGAAAATTTCTACCACCCATCCAAAATATAAACCAGGAGAGCTGATGATTTGACCAGAAATGAGCCATCAGCCATCAGATCCAACTGGTTTCCAGTGGCCTTTATGGTGCCTGAAAGTCTCTGGTACCACAGTTTGAATGGATCTGATCTGAACCCAAAGGGCAACTGAAACGTGTCAGAGTGAACCATCAGAATCCATGCATGCCGTGTGCTGACTTGTTCTAGTCATCCCTTTCAGTTTCTGCTCAGCTTATATATTATCTTTTTCATTTTTGCTTTCATCATAATCTAGTTATTGGTGATTAAAAAAACACAACTTCTTTCTCAAAACTTGTTTCTCCTAGTAACTTGTGTTTCTTTTTTCCTGCAGTGAAAGAAGGCATGAAGACATCATCTTAGTCATCAGTCATGGCCGATAAAAGGAAACTTCAAGGTGAGGCCTGCAGACTGAGCTCTGCTGTGTGTTTGTGCGCCGTTCCAAACACCCGAGTTGACTCGGATAAGCGTTAGGATTTGTTGTGGTGCCATCAAGTGTCCGCAAATTATACCACCATAATCATTATGGTCTCCCTGCAGCACTTTCCAGGCATTGTGGTTGTAATTTATTATGATTTGATGGCACCTTTAGGTGTGCTGCTGTGAGAATGTGGAAGCCAATGTTCAACATGGCGTGTGGATGTTTTTCCTGTGTGATCACACCTACTGCTGCTCTGTCCGGCTGTTTTCTGTAACTGTTTATTTTTAAAAGAGTCGCGGGCCTTGTAAACAAAAATCACATGCGCTCACAAGTAAGTTGTTTGCTGGGTTGTGTAAGATTGTTTCACTGCCAGGTTCGGAGGTTCCTGGCTGGAGCGGAGCTCAGGGTGGCACATCAGGAATCATGGACTTTTTTCCTGACAAAACAAAACAGAGATTCAATGATCAGGGTTTTCCTGGCTGATACCGATTTTGATTTTCTTTGCCTTCCAGCACATTTCTATAGCACAGAAAAGTTATAATTTCAAGGGAAAATGACAAACTTGAAACATGTATTTGTGCATAAAAACACGTCTCTAAGCTTTTAATTTTCATTAAACTACTGCAAAGATCCATCAAGCTACAGGCTGGTGGTCGATCTATTTATAGACAAAGAATGATCCAATATTTGACTTGCAGATTGTTGATAAGAACAGATCAGTAGAAATTTTTAGTTGTATTCACCTCTAATATCAATATAGCACAAAATTATTTCACATGGGAAAAAAATATGAAGAAAAACCATTTCTAATTAAAAAAATACATAATTGGAAGGAACTCAACAAAAGTGTTAATTATTTCAGTATGCCTTTGGCTTTTTTGGTTTATGTGCCTTAAGTTTTGGCTTAACAGTGAAAAATCTGGGTTAGTAATTGTTTGTATACAGTTCTTTTTGTCTGAAAAGTCACTAAATATACTGACAAAGTCATTAAGTTGGAAACGTTGGGGTGACTATTGTTGGCCGCACACGTGCAGATGAAACCGGTTTCTTACGGCAGAGCAAAAGGAGACATTGGATAATTTTCAGACAAAGCAGATCTGTGGATGAGATTGTTTTCTCATGTAGATATCAGCCCTCTGCAGATCTCCCAAAATGAAGGAAATTAGGGCTTATTTTTTATAATTGAATTAACACTGCTAATTAAGCATGCAGTGCAAGAGAAAGGACTGATGGCCTAGCTGCTGTCTAGCAGCTGTTTATTGTTGTACCCCTAAATTACAATATTAACTAATATCAGTAAATATTGGATATTTACCCACATTTACAATTCTGTGCATCCTTAGTCACTTCTGAGTAAAATGTCAGTCAATTAATATAAAGTATTTATCATAAATTGTACTTTTTTGGGACACAAAATCCATATTAATGTCTATTAGATAGCAATGATCATGTTTTTGGAATAAAACTATTCCAAAATCCACTAACAACCTTATGTTAAAAACAAAAATAAATGAGCATCACAAAAAAAGTAAAATAAAAAAGTTAAATACTTTACCTTTTGTGTTAAAGTATGTTATGTAGCATCTCATTCATTTTATGTAGATATCCTATTGAAATTCTGGGATATTACTATTATTGCCATCTACTGGCATGTTTGTTTAGCCTTCAAACTGCCGCCCTCGTGAGTTTGAAGTGTTAGCTTGTGATCCTCGGCAGGCGCAGCTGTTAGGTGTGTTATCCTCAGTCTGTCGGTCGCAAAACAAAAATCTGATGAAACTGGTCTGTCGGTGCAAACTCCTAGTCTTTTCAAAATCTGTGAAGACTGAATGTTGGATAATGTTTTCCTCAGCCCTAAAGTGCAATTTTCTTTACTGTACCAAGTTACTATGATGCAACAGACAGTTTGAAGAGGCTAAAGTTTTGTGTGAACAGCTGTTGCCTTCGAAGGGAAATGCCTGCTGCTTTTAATGTGGATATGAACCTCACTGTCTGAAAGACAAAGGTTGTTCAGTGTTTTTTTTTTGTGTGTTTTTTTTCCCCTCGGGACTTTTCCATCAAGCAAAACTTTTGAGTCGCTCTCAGACATTTTCATTGTGTTCTGTGACTTGAGACAACAGATATCTCATTGCTAGCATATTAGCTAGCTAGCGTCTGTTACGGTCAAGTGTTCATTTCTCACCAGATGACTGGATGAAGCTCGTACATTTCAGTGGAGATATAGGCCTTAAATGCCATTCGTAATGGTCTTCTCAATGCTTCTCAGCACTTACATTTTAAAAAGAATGAAACACAGAAACGGTATGAAGATGAAGTTGATGTCAGCTGAGGAGGTTTGCAGCGCATACATGACTTTGCATCTGAAGCTACAGGTGTTGTAACTATGCTCAAACCTTTTTTAAGGAAGACAGTAGAACTAGAGGCTTCACTCCGGCCTACAGAAACATTCTTTGATGTAATTTTCAATCGATAGTTGTCACTGCGGGCTAAAAGTTCAATTTTGACAGGGATCAACGTCCTTCTCCGTTTCACGTTTGTCACAGTGGCTTTCCCCCAAAGAGCAGCTGTCATATTAAAAACCAAACAGAAATGTGGACATTTGCTAAAATGTTCTCCTGAAGGAGAAATGATCTAGCAGCAGTGCTGCTCTGGCCTTCTCAGATTGTAATGTATTATTACAGAGGAGGCTGCTTTCATCTAAAAATAACCCCCTCTCTGAAGTATCTGAACATCAAGACAGTTTAAACCCCGACCTTAGCTGGAGTTTATTCAAACAAATTGTTTCAAGCTGTCTTTACTTCATTTGCCTGATTTTGGTTGTATGAAATACCAAATGCATGACATTATATAAAAACTATAAATTCATGAGACACTGCTTAAAAAGGTTAAGTGAATTTTCTTTGTGCTGCAGATTCCTAGAACTTGTCTTTTCCATCTCTCTTTAATGTTTTTTGTTATCTTTTGTTTTTGATATAAATTGGAGATTTGTGTGTTTAGATCTCAGTTTGTAAGCTACAGACTATTCTCTATTTATATTAGTGGAATTTACAAATGGGATTTACATTTTTATTTTATATTTATAATGTATATTATAAATGGTTACATTGTTTTTGTCTCTTTACTCACATGAATCTTTTTCAATAATGAGGCTTTAATGTTTTGAACTTTTCACCTTTTCACAAACGGCTGCAGACAAAAGCAATGTGACAGATGTGAGAAATTTGTTGGTTACAGTGGGAAGAGTAAATGTCAGGCTTTGGCCTGACATGATTTTAATCAAACGACTAAAACCAGCAAATTAATAAAAAATAATTAAAATATTTGCACTTAAAGTATGAACAGTAAATGTACAAATTACTACTTTACAAAAATCTATAAAATGATCCCTTATTATTTGTATTTACAAATGAAAAAGCCTGAGGAATCAGAATGTCAAGTATAATGAGATTAATCTAGAAATAAACATAAATAGGTTCAGTCATGAGGAAAACTCCAGAGGAAAATAACCATCATGCCATTTACTCATTTTTTAAATAATGAATAACATAGAAATAACTAACATTCACTAACCTGTATTACAGGTTATTATGCCACAACTATAGCAGTGCAGTTGTTCCATTTGGAAAGTGACAAAATAAGTTTTAATCTTATGGCTGATTTAGCTCGTTTTTGTGATGTTTTTTTTTACAGGTTTGTAGTTTTTCATATTGATAGTCATTTCAATAAAAATTGAATTAAATAAGTTTATGGAAAACAGAATGGAATTTCCACTGCTTGTTGTGTAAAATAAAAAAAATCCTTTGCACGTTAAAGGGTTTTGCTGTCACACATGATGCATAGTTCAGTTAATCTGAGCTCCTTCCTGTTTGTTTTATTGTGAGTGAATTATCAGATCCACATGAGAAAAGTTGACATAAGTCATCTGGGACATGTTGCCCCAAAAGAAGCCTAATGTAAACTTGCTTGTCTCAAAATGACAGTTTTTAATCCATTTTGCTGTCTGTCATAAACACTCATATTTAACATAACACTATATACTTGTGTGTGATTGGGGGATGTGTGTCACCTCTAATTCTCAAGCACTGTGGACCCTTTTATGACATGCATATTTCATGAGATGTCAGCTATAATTTGTAAGCGTATTGCTTTTATGTGTTGCACTTGTTTTTTTTGCAACGTCCTCATTTAAATTCTGCTGAGGAAAACCTGCCCAACAGGGAGCGTCGAATTTATTCAATGCAAAAAATTTGTTTTATTCACTTTTTATGCAATTTGACTGTAGGGTAAATAAACAGTATCAGTTCTGAAGAGTCAAATAATTTACCAGATACAAACAGTTTCACTTTGCACACACATTAGCATCGGTTTTTATGCAGATAAGAAGGAATTCATATTCTTTAAACTCAACCATGTTGTGTTTTTATTTATGATTTGTTTATTATTTTCTCTTTCAGGGGAAATAGATCGATGTCTGAAAAAAGTAGCGGAAGGAGTAGAGCAGTTTGAAGACATTTGGCAAAAGGTAAGACATTTTTAGCACAGCATAAAATGAATCAATTGTTTGGTTTATAAATATAGAAAATGGCTAGAAATGCACAAATCTGACTGTTTTTAGTTTAATAAAGCTTTTAAATAGTCAGAAATATCTTCAACATATTCCTACTTATTCTGATAATGAACATTTTTATGATTCATCTACTAATAAAACTATCAAACATCTTCATGTGAGAATTGTTCAAAGGAAAAATAATTAAAATGCTTTCCTTTTATTTTCTGCCAACAAAGTGATAGATTTACCAAATGTTTTTTAACCTTCCTACTTTGAGCTTTGACTTGACAGTAAGGCTGCGTTCACACTGCAGCCTGAAGTGACCCAATTCCGATTTTTTTTGACGTAATGCGACCTGTATCCGATCATTTCATGGCAGTGTGAACAGCTCAGGTCGGATTCTTTTTAGAATGTGACTCATATCCGATAAGTATCCGATTCAAATGCGACCATAACGTTCAGGTCTCATTCACCCGAACTGAACGCCACTGATTCTCAACAAATCTCTCTCTGCAGCATTTTACTGACTTGCTGATAAAAGTGTATTGCCATTACTTATTGCATTTCTGATTTGTATTAGCCAGTACTTGCTTGAACTTTCATTTTTTTTGTTTCTTTGCAGCTTCACAATGCAGCCAATACAAACCAGAAGGAGAAATATGAAGCGGACCTCAAGAAGGAGATTAAAAAGCTGCAGGTATGATAAAGCAATCATTAGAAACACTTAAACTAAGTTGCTATTATAGCTAATTAAATACTTGAGTGAGTCAACAAAAACACTTTTAAGACATTAAGGTTGCACAAATCACTTTCCGTCCTGGTGTAAGATCTTTTTGATTAAAACATTGAGCCATTTTCTCTCCAGCCGAGTCCTTTAATCCCCTTGAACGAGTAAAGTTCACATGAGTGGAAACTTTAAGAACATGTTGCTGGGTCATTAATCTTCCCAACTTTCTTCTAATAAACTAGTTTGGTAATTTAATGATACCAGGAAAAGCAGAAACATAAAACATGGTGTCGGAGAACAGCCAATCTCGGTAAACTTGTGCTCCAACGCTTTTGTTTCCAAATGTTGTGTGAGCTGCACAGGCCGGCGTACGGAAACTGCAGCACCTCTCTTCTTTCACAGACGCCCACATGTTGTCATAAGCTTGGTCATCACTGATCCAAAAGGTCCAGGGCGGTCATATGTACAAATAAACAATATTAGTCAGTGATAAGATCACCTCACAAGCTCTTGGACTAAATAATTAAGGCTGTTTAAATATATATAACCTTTTTTATTGGTCTCACAGTCTTATTTCTTTTTGTATTTTTCCTCATCATGTCTGTGAAACAGTGAGAGGAGAGAGCGCTAATGTGAGGCTGTCATGTTAACAATGAGAGACGGAAACTGTTCTGGACACCTGTGTCAATACATGAGCCGCTGTTTCTCTTTGTCTTTCTCTGTTTTTATTATTTTGTGTTCATTTTTCCACTATCAGCAAGGAATACAAATAGTATGTCTGGCAATAGTCAGCAGCTTCTGATAGGTGTTGTTACATGACACACAGCGCATCCGGAAACTATTCACAATGCTGCACCTTTTCCACAGTTTGTTAGGACATTATTCCAACTTGCATTAAATTAAACCTTCTTCAAAGCTCTGCACATTAATACCCCATTATAAGAGTGTGGAGAAAAACGTTGAGTTTTTGGAAAATTTATTAAAAATAGAAAACTGGGAGCTGCAAAGAACGAACCAAACTGCCTGGTGATATGTGAGCTAAGCTTGTAGCATCATATTCAAAGAGGCTTCAGGTTGCAATTTCTGTCAAAGGTGGATCAACAGTGTGTTGTAAATACTTGAGTAAATGTGATTTCCTGGTTTCCTCTTTCTAAGAAATGTGCAGAAATCTTTAAAAAATCACTTTCTCATAATGGGGTATTTCTGTGCAACATATTAAAAGGTAGGAAATAATGCAGGGTTGTGAAGGGAGTAGTTGTGGCTGGATGAGTCAAAGTATATTTAGTGATACAAAGGCCTAATCAAAGTCTGCACTTTAATGTGATAGAGAACTTATGGAGAAACTTCAGAGTACCTTTTACCAGATGCACTTTGTTGAATTTCACTAAACTGGAGTCATTTTACGAACCAGATTGCTCAAAGAACTCATCGCAAACTTTTATATTTGTGTAAAATCAGTTTTTAAAATCCTGTACCTTTTTGTTCCCCAGTCAAAAGTCATTGACATATAAAATACAAAGGTATTCAATTGATTTGAAGCTACAAATTATTTACTCTAAAATAAAATGTGTACCTTTTTTGATTAAAATCCTATCTTAGCCTTTTTTAATCTATTCTGAGTGAACTTGTATAAATGTGTCTTAGTTTGACTTCAAGCAGAAAGAGAGTGAAAAAGTGATTAACTTGACTCTGTGGACCTCAGACTGAGAGTTTCCAGACGCTCACAGTGTGTTGAATTTCATCTCCTTCAGCTTAAAATATAGATTTATATGTGTGTCCCCTGCTTTGTTTCTGTCGTCATGAGGACCAAACTCCAAGCGAAGCCTGCATCAGCTTCACCATCTGACTAAGACAAGTCTCTACATGCATTAATAAGTTCTCTAATGTTTTTGTATCCTACTCTTCCTCCCTCCACTGTTCCTCTGTATCGTCTTCCTCTTCTATGATCCCGCAGCGCCTTCGAGACCAGATTAAGACGTGGGTGGCATCCAACGAGATCAAAGACAAAAGGCAGCTAATAGAGAACCGCAAACTCATAGAAACGGTGAGTAGGAACCTCAAGAAGGAGCATGAAAACTCTCTGTTGCAGAGAAAAATAAAATTGACAGTTTTTTTACTATGTGAACATATGAGATGGAAATTATGTAGTTTATCAGCAAATTAAATTAGTATTTTTTATGTAAAAATAGATGTCTTTATTTTAATGTGATGGTTTAATGTAATTTTATGCTTATATAAAATTTCTTGATTTTTAAGTAAAATACAAAGAGAAATAAATTAAATACATTTTTAATAATAAGGAAAACATTACAAAATGTTTTCTTCTTTTTGTTTCTTCTAAACAAAAAGAAATATTATTTAACAAACTGTGTTTAATACCATATTTTATTTAACCAGGAAAAAAACTGATTTGAACAGATTTTTTATTTACAGCGACAGCCTTTCAAAAGGCAAGGTCTTTTGAGGGAAAATAAATATGATTATCTTTTACCACATCTTATCTTTGTGTGAAGAGTGCATAGAGTTTGTATACATTTTGTTTTACAGCTTCACATCCTAAATGCTTAAATCCCTCCATGAATTAAAAAAATCTAAATTTTCTCATGTTGTACAAGCAGCTGTGTTTAATGGCTGACAGTTATATCCTCAGCTTCTGTGTTCTGCTTCTGCTCAAACCAAAGTCTTGTGAAGCTCATCTCCAGGACACATGTGACTTCTGTGTATTACACCCAAAACCTGGACTGTTTATGAATCCAAATTTGACTGGGATATTGTGATATTGTAATACTTCAGTTAGTTTGACCTGAAATGAGTTGTCCGACTCATTCTATTGAAAGCTTTATGTACTAATTTGTAAATTAACTTTGCTTAGAAGAAAATACCAGTGTGTTTCTTTATAATCTGGTGGCAGTAAAATTAGAGCTAATATTGACTTAAATGATCAGCTAGGCTTTATTTTGAAATCTGTAAATCTCCAACTTTGTAAACTTGTCATTTGTGGTCTCATGGACTTTTTCCGCTGCCCTCAAGTGGCATAAAAATTAATTACTTCTGGTTTGAGATGCTAAATTTGCATGAGAAGACAAATGAAGCATTTGCACTTGGATTAAAAGATCTATTCTTTTAATCCAGATCTTTTAATCCAACATAATGAAAATATGTTTATTATTGCTCAAGATAGTTTGTTAGATTGCTAACACTGTGCCTTCAGTGTTGCTGCTTTGCCTGTCGGGCCTCAGAGCCTCATTTACCTTTCAATGATGGGTATTCAGAGGGATTACATGTGAGACACCTGCGTCACACCGAGTGAAGACAACTCACCAGAGCTCCATCTGTGACTCTCAAGTTTTAGTTTTTATTCTAACCCCACACTGATAATTTATTTTTCATATGGTTTTCTCAGCTGATATAAAAATACAGTGTAGTGGACAGAATTTGCTATCGTCTTTGCTCTGCTGCAGGTCCACACAAAAATATGAGGCACTGATAAAGTTATAGCTGAGAGGGTGTACAGGCTAAATAAACGAGTTTATAACTAATAACGCTTTTGAGTTATTAGTTATAATAACTAAAGAGTTGTTATAATAACTCTAAAGTTATAACTAATAACTTTAGAGTTATTAGTTATAACTCTATAGAGTTATAACAACTATTTAGAGTTATTAGTTATAAGTTTGTACAAAAGTTATTAGTTTGTACAAAATTATTGTTACTGCTCCTGTCAAGCTTTGTTTAAATGCAACTGCAAATGGGCAGTAAAATATGGTTTTTGTGACTCTTTTAATAAGGTGCCAACAAATCTAAATGTGAATAGTTTCTTTGACAAGTTATGCAGTGACATGTTACTTCCCCATATTTGAGTTGAACAATTAGACCCTAATTTTGAAAAATGCATTGAAACCATTTAGTGCTGATATAAAAGCGGTATTGACTCAAGAAATTCAAGAATGAATCATTGAAGTCATTGAAATTGAGCTTTATTAAATTTGCAGAGGTTTAATATTGTCTTTTTTTTTTCTTCAGGAATTATATCTTCATCCATTTTCTCTGTTTTATCTTCTTGCAGCAAATGGAGCGCTTTAAAATAGTTGAAAGAGAAACCAAGACAAAAGCTTACTCAAAAGAAGGACTGGGCCTCATCCAGAAGGTGGACCCGGCACAGAAGGAGAAGGAAGAGGTCGGCACCTGGCTGACGGTGAGCGTCTGGATCAGCCGGACCGCTGGACTCTACCCGTCAGAGACAAATGGTTTCACTCATTCAAAGGACTGAGTCCTAATTTTTCCTCATTTCCTCCCAGTATGTGATTAGTGAGGAACAAGACATAAAGTCGCATAAATGCAATTCGATAGGTGGAGTCAAATTTTGCTCACAAAGGAACGTTTTTCCCCTAAAAGATTCTTAAAAGTGATTAAAACATGGAAGTGAAAATGATAAATAGAGGAACCAAAAGTACATGAAATCAAAACAAAGAGTTTCTACTTAGCTGGGCGGAACTAATAATTACAGAGCAGCTTATTTATGAAATAGACATTGACTGAATTACCTGATAATTTACTCTTTACATTTTGATTGTTGTTAATGAAAAGCTCTAATTGGATTTTTCAGTACATAAGCTGATTCTCAGGCGTTATGCTTCTTAGCATCATAAATGCCTTTAGATGGTATTTTTTATGAATGCCTTAACAAATAAATTGAATTTATAATAGAAGTAAATGCTCATTCTGTATTTATTCGGTTTTTTCATAAGTTTATAATTATAGTTTATAATTTCCCAGATCTTTCCCTCATTGTCGCCAACACCTAACCGTGTAGTTAGATTTAAAAAAAATAATTGTATAGAAAATGTAAAAACTGTGTTGTGAGATCAAAGAAAAGCAATAATTTCCATTGAACAATGAAATTATGTCAAGTGAATCCCTGAATTAAAAAATTAACCTGCTATTTTTTAAAATATTTGATGTTGTTGTTTGACCTTTTCCTCTTCTTTCATCTCAGAACACAATAGACACGTTGAACATGCAGGTGGACCAGTTTGAGAGCGAAGTGGAGTCTCTTTCACTCCAGACGAGAAAAAAGAAAGGAGACAAGGAGGTTAGTCTGCTCCCATTTCTGAATCATTCATTTTTTTCCCCTTTCATTGCTCTCCCACTGCTGCTTCCAGATCGGTTGGCTTGTCATCCTCACAGCTCTCCTCCTTTTATCTCGCCGTCTCTTTTCTGGCGGAGAGGTCAGATATCGAACCCTGCTTTCATCTTCTGTCTCTGGCCAACGACGATAACCTCACTGACCGAGTCTCTCTGACTCCAACTTTCCCTTTAAAGTCCTCCCCAGGGACTTCATTTATCGGAAACTTACTGATGTGGCAGTGCAGTCTTTTCAGAGAACCTACAAGTTCTGAATTAAGAATGAATACTTCATATTCATATGTCACAGCAGCTTATTTCTAATGACAGTGAAATGAAAGTGTGTAGCAGACGTTACTTTCCCTGAAAGTCCCTCCTGTTTGTTTCTGTGCAGAAAGCAGATTGAGAAGCAGGAAGATTTATTTTGTGTGTTTCTTGTGCAGTTAGCAAAGCTGGGCAAAACGCAAGGATCAAATCAGTGAGTTCTTGAATTCTGATGCAAGTTTGTCCTTCAGTGACCGAAATATCAATGAACAATATTTATAGCAAATGTTTGCCTCCTGATGCTTTTGGTTGAAGACGCATGGTGGAAATAAACATCAACGCTGCTTTTGTTAAAAGAGTTACAGAGTAAAACAGAGAATAATGTTAGAGAAGTGTGAAAAAAGATATAGGTACTTAAACATGAATTAAAGCACTCTTCAGCCAAAAAATATTCTTTTGATTTTGAGAATTTTTTAACGTTTTGTCTGATTTTTTTTGTTCTAGGATTATGAGCCTATTTTTAGAGGTTAGAAGGTGCATCTGCCTCACTGTGTGTAAATTACTAGCCTTTGGATGTCTTCAAGTATTTCAGAAAGGTTATTTTGTTTGTTAGAAGTGACCTTTAAGTGTTGACATATGCCTTGCTGAAACATATGTAGTTTGAGTATAAATTTTATTTCACTTTGACTTTCACTGTTCCTGTTCATTTTCAGAGTCTGGAAGTTCTCCAGTGTGGAATTGCTAAGGGGAAAAAAAGAATATGGAAAAATATATTTATTTCAAGACTTGATGCAATGTCCCATTGTCTAAATTGTGCATCTGCCTATTTGTTTTAGTTTGTTATATAGATTTTGACCTAGATTTAGAATTAAAAATTTAATTGGTAATGATTTTTTAAATTCATTCCCAAATATTGGTTTAAAAAAATAAACAATTTCTGTGCCATTTTCATGCTTAGATGAAATGTGTTAGGATGTTTGGTTTTGCTTACCTCCTCCATGCAGCCTATTAACAAACTACCCTTAGTGTCTTTTAAGAGCTTTTGTGTTTTAATAATATCCATTTAGCCGGTTTGTTTTTTGCACACAGAGCCCACGCGTTGCGTTCTGTCCAAATAGACACTGGGGGCAAATTAGGACAATTAAACATTTGAGTGTTCTCCAACCTTCAGAGGATGTGTGAATTAACATTGAAGCACTTTGAGAATGAAATATTGAAATCAGAAAGTGGCACTCTGCCTGCATGCCTTTGTGATGCATTAGCCTGGAAAGTGCACATGGCGGTCACTAATGCTCTCGCAGCTTTAAATCACTCGCAATCTCCTTTCTGCACATTTCGCTCGTTAAACTTTAAACACGCCTTTATTTTTTGTTTTAGAAGTTGTTAATATTCTCAAATGCTTTCTTGTTCCCCCTGTTGGAGTTAAATTATTAATAAAGCTTTGCATTGTGTGGAATAATATATATATTTTAAAATAAATCACTTTGCAGCCAAGAGTTTAAACATATGTTTAATGTTTCGTTACCTTGCAATACATTTGAAAAAAACTTTATATTTAAAAAACTTTATATTCAAAATGCTGCATGAACAGACTAGTAAAAAATACATTATTGTGAGGAAACGCAAAAGTATTTCATGGGAATGCAAAACTTTAGTGCAAGAATGCAAAACTTATTGCAGAGGAATGTAAAACCTTCATAAGATGATGCTAATAAACCTTTGTGCCTGGATAAAAACAGCTGATTAAGTTGACCTGTCGTCGTACAGAAGCAGGACCGGATCGAGGAGCTGAAAAAGTTCATTGAGAAGCATCGGTACCACATCCGAATGCTGGAGACGATACTGAGAATGCTGGACAATGACTCACTGCAGGTTGATGCCATCAGGAAGATCAAGGTTTGTCAAAAATTTGATGACAAAAACTACAGAGACACACAGCTTTATTATTTGATATTTAACAAAGACTGAAGTATTTGTGCTTTCTCTCCAAAGGATGATGTTGAGTACTACAGAGAGTCATCGCAGGATCCAGACTTTGAGGAGAACGATTATATATATGATGATCTCGACCTGGATGAATTCCGTACGTATACAAAATAATAGTCTTTTGGTACAAGCTTTGTGACGTCCCTAGAGGGGAAAAAATCTTGATTACACATCAAAACAAGTACAGATGTCGCGTGCAAACCTGGTTGTATTGTACTCCAGTGGACTTCCATAAATATTCTTCTGGTCATTTCAGCATAAGAATGTGTATAAATCTCTTAATTACTTGAACCCTACAATAAATGATACATATTTAACCATGAGCTCAACAAGTTGAAGTGGTCTAGATCAAACCTTGACCTACAATAATAAGCAAAAGACAAAAAGTTCACAATAGAGGCTGAACCCTTTTGCGTCTTTTCTGTTTCCAGCTCAACAGTTACTCGCCACGTCCCCACCAGGACCCTCACACTTGGAGGACGAGATCTTCCAGAACTCCAGCAGCACACCGACCTCCACCACCTCATCCTCACCAATCCCTCCTTCACCTGCCACTTGCACTACGGTGAGAAAAATGATCCTTTTCATTGTATTTGTCCTTCCTTTTTGCTTTTACTTCTGTACTTCCTGGTTTTTGATCCTCTAGCAATATGATGTTAAAAAAAACTGTGATCCATTCATTTGTTTAAAGAAAGAATGGCTTAGGTTGTTTCATCATTGACCTGAACGTTGCCTTAATGTAACAATGGTAATCATGAACAATTAAGTCAGTTATTACCTTTAGCTCAAATCAAGGTGCCTCAGTACCTAAAATATGTGCAGAAGATAATTGCACCATTGTAGAGCCATGACATCTGCTCTTTATGTTCTCTTCTATTGGCTTCATTTCATCTCTTCTGCTTCTACACTCTTTCAGTGGGTAAAAGTAGTTATTATAAGTCTGATATGTAAGTGGGAGTTATGGTATTCTGCACTGCTGATCATGCTAACATTGACTTATAAGGGAAGCAGAGTGCTTCATTCTAAATTGCACTAATCAGAAATGGTTTTTACTTTTTTTGGTCATGCAAACACTAAAGCATTGCACTTTAGTGTTTGCATAGTCATTCTTTCTTTAGCAAATTTAAAAAGATGTTTAGAAAAAAAACTGAACAGGTTTCGACTGGTATAGTACTGGCCTCAAAACTGGGAAGTGTGTAAAAATCCTTCAACAAGAAAATCCCCCGTCTCTCCCAGAGAGGCCCCAAGGCTTAATGCTCGGACCACTTCTTTTTGAATCATGTACTTACTCCACAGGTTCAGCTATGTAGACTCCAGTATCACTGCTTCACAGTCGATTCTCACAATATAGCATCTTCTTTTACTTATTCATACTTTTGTGCTTTGTAGATAAATAAAAATATATATTATCATTTTTCTTCAATGAAGGTAAGAAAAAAATATTAATTCTCCTCTAAATCTCCAAATGTAAATGTTTTGTCTTCTAAGTAAATTTATATATTTGGTCTTTTTGTAAAATTAATGCATTTTTGAAAATATTCATTTTTAAAAAGATTATCACATTTTAGCAAGTCGTATTTCAAATTTTAGGAAAATTGTTTAATATTTATTAGAACTGAGACTGTAATGTTCAAATCAAGCAAATGAATGAGATTTTCTTTTTCAGTTTTATCAGAAATAATTTTGATTTGCAGTCATAGGCGCTCTTTAAAACATGCAATTCAACTGAAAGATGTTAATTGTTCTGACAAATGTCACCCATAAATCTGCCCAAGAGATTTTGAAAATGACTGGTGTTTTTACTTGTTTCATGTAATTTGTGACGCTGTTTGTTTCTGATGTCAGTCCTTTTCTGAAACCTGATTGTGATTCAATTTCCAGGAGAACTCAGAAGATGACAAGAAGAGGGGACGTTCGACGGACAGTGAAGTCAGTCAGGTTGGTATAAACGCTAATGTAGTCTACTTAATGATGAAATGTTGTTTTTGAAGTTTTAAATGTAAATGATTAGAATAAATGGACATCTCAGATTTCAACTCATTCATACAATTTTAACAAGTTTTTATGACTTCTTATGTTCTTGAGCTTTGGATAATGTGCACAGTTTTTATTAAAGCATTCATTAATTGCCAGTCTTTTCTTGAAATCTGTGCAGCCAAATTTAACAAACAAACTTCTTTGCATTTCTTTTCCAGTCACCAGTGAAGAATGGAAATCCCTCCTCGTCGTTATCTTCCTCCTCCTCTTCCTCCTCCTCGTCTTCTTCCGCCTCTGGGCTCACCTCATCCTCTCTGGTTTCTGTTGCGGGCGGAGGCATCGGTGGCTCTGGCAGCAGTCATCTTAGCGCAGTGGGGGGTCCTTTCTCCAACACTTTAGCCGGCAGCTACAGCAGCGCCACGCAGCAGCCGCCTCACCCGTCGGTGCAGCAACAGCAGGTCAAAAACTCGCCGAGCTCTTCGGCTCCCATCAACTCCAGCACCTCCATCAACAGCCACAGCGCCTCGTCGGCCTCCTCGCCACCCAGCACACAGGGGCTCCTGACTTCGAACTCCCTGCCCCTGGCGCCTTCGGGTCCCACGACGACCTCCAACAGCCTTGGCCTCAGTCTGGGGCCCTCTCTGGGGAAAAGCTCCATCTCCACCAGCCCCGGCCTGTCAGGGATGCCGGCGTCCCTAAGCAATATGGTGGGTCTTCTCTCAAGCTCCACCCCAACCGCCTACGCTCAGGCGGCCGCCTCCGGCACGGCCAGCTCAGGGTTACTGGGCTCTCTCGGCGGCGTCAGCAGCACAACGACCAACAGCGGGGTGGGCGCCATCGGCGGCGGCAGCATCGCGGTCGGTGGGCCGACGTCCTCGCAGGGAGGGATGCTCGGCACGGCGTCTATAGTGGGGAGCGTCGGCTCGGGGATTCTGGGCTTGGGTTCAGGTCCATCGGGGGTCCAGGGGTCTCCCCTGGGGCCGCAGAGCCCCATCGGGAACTTAGCTCCTGGAAGTGGAATAGGAGTTATCGGAAGCAACGGCGGCAGCTCAGGATCCGCAGGGAGCGGAGTGGGAGGAGGAAGTTCATCCCTGTCCGGTCAACCGCTGAGCAGACAGAAGCAGAACGGTAGCACCAGTGAGTATCTGACCTCCATCCGAGTCCATTCATCTAAATATAAATAACCCCTGTTCTTCTGGCATTTGGATGTATGTAAATTATGAATTGGAAACTAAACCAATAAACCAATATATTTGGGGCATTTTTATGAAATATGAAACAACAAAACAAGACATTTGACCTGCTGTTGTTGTTGTTTCTATTGATTGGTTGGTAAATGTTTTCCTTAAACTATCACCACAGGTACCTGGGCTTAGGTTCAGGTCTTCTATCTTACCATGTGTATTGGGAAATTTGAAAAAATAAAAAAAATGAAAGTAGTCTAAATGTTAGAAAGTGAAGGACATCTTGTTAAAGATTCAACCCAGACATGTTTTTGAAACGGTTCTTTCCTAACTCACATAGTGTATGGTTACCGGGTTTAATCTGCTGCAGGATGGAACAACAAAACTGTTATTTTTATTTTTTGCCATTTTCAAAGCATCCATTAAAATACTGGGGTAAAGATTCAGGACTCTGAATTCCCCCGAAGTAGCAAAAATGTTTTAGGCCTGCTATCATTTACAAAAGCTTAGCTACTCAAAATCTTCACACCAACACTGACTAGTGCTACTCAGCCAAATGTTTGAATAAGAGTTAAACATAGGAGACAAACCTCAGAGTGCATTCAGCTTTAATAAACGCAGACTCCCAAAATATTTTTCATCTTTAAAATCATGGCCTTTATAAGTGGTTTTTCGTTTTTAACACAGGCTCTTGAACTCTGGTATTCTAAGAAACATTTAGTATTATTTTTGTCTCTAAACGATAATTTGTGAAGAGTCAGACATTTTGTTTATTGAGCTACGGAATTCATTTTAATGGTTTGCTCTCTCTCTACAGGTCACAGTGCTGTGGTAGCAGATAGCACAACAGACTCCGCCCTCAACAGTGCCACCCAATCACAAAGCAGCCAATCCTCATCTCTGACCTCCACAGCCAATCAGCTGTAAGTTTAAAGTACAAGAACAACTTTGGAAATAAATTTATTTTCTTCAGCCTAACCGATCTTCAATATTTGTTTATTAGTTTAGAATTTTTTACATTTGCTTTAATTTTTGTTATATTGCTGATTGGCTGAGCAACATCTCATGTGACATATATAAATTTAATCGCTTGCGTCACTGTTCCTCCTTCCCAGTAAGGACACTGGTCCCAGTTTACTTGGCTCCATGGGTTTGTCGTCCACCTCCCCATCGCCGGCGTCGTACAGTGAGGCTAAAACAACGAGCGGTGGAAGCCTTCAGAACGGGCCGCTGTCCTACTCACAGCCACCCGAAAGCATTAAGGTGAGGAGAATACAGTGTGTCTCATGTGTTTCCTGATCTTCATCATACCTTTTGTTCACCGATGTTCTCCAAATGTCTCACTAATTAGCTGACTGGTGGTTTTTGTTTGCACAAGTTTTTATTCAGGGATAAAGGAGTAAAGAGGGTGTGAAAACAAATGTAAACTAAACTTCCCATATTTATTCTAAAAACAAGAAATTAAAACAGTATAATTTTCATTCTGTTTAACAATTATGCATCACTTTATGATGGTTTCTGGAAGGTTTGAGGCTGCAATATGATAAAATGTGAAAAAGGCGACGATAGCAGAGTTGTCTCCTGGTTTTCTAAAGGTCTTGAGGCTTTTCTCTGCCTTTTGGCTGCCTTTCCAATCATTTCTTAATTCAAGATTGATTCAACTATAACAGACAACAAACATGCCTTAATAACTGACTTGAAAGGGGATTTTTGGGCACTTTTTGAAAGCAAGTTGCGACAAACTGTTCAAATAAACCCACCAGACACCATTCTAATCCAAATTCATCTCTCTTTGGGGAGAACGTCTTGGATGCAAACGTAGAGTTTTGTTCCCATCAAGCTGTTATCTATAGCTGTATTTGTGGGTAGAATTTGAAAAGCTGGAAAAGCCTTTCTGTAGCCAAATGCAAAACAAAAATTGTTCCTCAATTGCATTATGTCTTTGTGTTGTACTGGTTCACAAAATTTTCACAGTTGTGTGTTCATCTGCAAAATCTAGTAAACATCTGGCAAATGTAAAATGGATGTAAAAGTAACACCAATTTCATAAAAAAAATCTACAATTTTCACTGTTATTGTTTTTTAAGTAACATCAAGACAAAAGAGCAATATCATGTTTGAAAACATGATATTGCATCAGCGGGGAACATGTTCAAGAGAGAAAGTAGCAGACGGGTAACACAGATTGTTAATTGATCACCATCATTATTTCCACCTCTTAACTGCACAAGTTTTCAGTTTACTGGTTTAGCACAATATCAACTAGGAAAAATATCAGCAATGACTCATCAATAGAGGTTATGTTTTCAAACAGTCCTTTGTTGAATTTTCTGCCAGTTACCAAACTTCTCAGGAGTTAAAATCTAAAAAAAATTCAATGAAAGATCAGGACGCACAATCCTCTGAGAAATTGTGAAATACCCCAAATTTCAATTTCAGATTCCACACACCTCAGCTAGCATGTAAAGTCAATAAAATTGATAAAGACATAAAGATAAAAATGTTGCAAGGAAAGAACTTTGTTATAGAAATAATGGCTGAACAACTTCAGGTTTAATGCAAATGAATGTTTGGGAATTTTGGAACAAACTGTGAAGTATAGAGGAGGGGAGCTGATAAGTGTATGTTTTATGGTGTAATTTTTTATTTCTAATTTGTTTTGTTTTTTTAAAAAGCAATGCTTTGGAATATTACAGATTTGAAGGACAAATAAAATGTAGGTCACACTGACTTTGTAGTAATGAAATAATCTCCTGAGCCCAGGGGAGTGAAAGAAAGAGAGTTAAAAAATAACATTCCAAGAAGTAAAATCTTAACATATTTCCTTGGCAATCTGATCAGTGAAGCGGACGCCGGCGTTCCTCCGCCCAGAACGATACAACAACTCTGCACACACATCCAGGAGAATCTGTTTTCCCATGAGTGTCCTTGTCTGTCCTCATCAGCCCCAGGAGCCTCTGAGCAGGTCCATGGCCGAGCGAGCAGCACCCAGCTCAGGGATAGAGGGAGATGTGTCCTCCCTGCACCTTACTTCAGGTAGGATTCACACCAACACGTGCTGCAGCGGGAGGACCGAGGGGTTACCACCGAGCAGGAATAGAAACGCAGCAGATTTAATGGAACTAAATGTCATCTCCCTTCCCACTCTCAGCCGCTTCTGAACAAAGGCTGCAGCTGATATAATCATCCCTGACTCAACTTTATCTCCTGTTGTCTCTCCTCCTGCATCATCTTTTTCCCTCCCCCTCCTCCACTTCCGTTCCCTCATTTTTTCCCTGTGTCCTCTCAGACATCTTCTCAAGCAGCACTACGACCCCCTCGGGGGCCTTGTCAGCACCTCAGTCCTCCCTGTCAGAGGTCAGCATCTTACCGTCACTGGGCGTCTGTCCACTGGGGCCAGTTCCCCATTCCAAAGACCAGCTCTACCAACAGGCCAAGCAGGAGGTGGCGTGGACGCACATGCCCCACCCGTCCGACTCAGAGAGAATCAGGTGCAGTGAACTTCTCACAGTTCTTATACTTTTATTGAAATAATTACAGGTAAAAGAGATCAAATGTTTGGGTACGGGATTGAGACTCTAACTGTAGGATTTGTTGCCCTCGGCACTTTGGGCCACTCTGAGAGCTGATGAGTTAAAGTAATTTCCTCTGATCTGTTCATACTGTAAAATGTGACTCTAATAAATGTTATCTACAGTCACTCATTGCCATTTTATTGTTCAACCCACGTCTTTTTGAGCTTCAGAAAGCGTCCTTTAAGTGTTTTTTAAAATTGATTTTGTTTTTTATGAAAACAATTGAAGTTAATTGCATTCATAGACGTTCAAAATAAACTATTAATACATCATATTATGTAAGATACAACTGGGCTGAATGAGAATCAAGATAATAATAATAAATGGAAATGAGCTGTAAACACTGTAAGCACATTCTTACCAAGTATTTTTGCTAAGAATGTGCTATATCTTTAGTACACTTGAGATAAGATAAAACCCAGTTCTGGATTAACAACAAGATTTCTTTTATGTCTATTTTAAAGGCGTGTGAAAGTTTCTAAAAATCTGTTAGAAAAGTTGTCATGGATCTTAAATATTTTAAAGATACAGATACTTTTTAAATTATTTATACAGTGAAAGCACAAGTCAAGAGCAAGTCAACAAATGAATGTTGCTTCGCTTGCTTTCCTTAACAATAAACCAAACCTAAAGGTAAACAAATGTCACTCAATAATTTATTAGGCTTGAATGAAAAATACAAATCAACACACTTGTACCCTTTTAAATATAGCGACAATAAACATTTAGTTATATTTTTATATGTCTATATTATACATTTGTTTTCTGAAGTTTTTTGTATTTTTTGAAAGAAAATTTTAAGAATTGTTCCAATTAATTAAGTGGCATTCTGCCTTCACACATATTAGTCTTTAATCTCCCTTAAGAAAGTAAAAAATATTTTTTATTGTTTTTAAGTATTTCTCTTTACACTTGTGATGCCAAAAAGATTCAGCTGATTTCTATGCAAATGAAGCAGCTCAGAGACTCTTTGTCAGCAGTGCGTTTCATATTTTCTGGAGCTCAGATGTTCTCTGCACACAGATTCACGGTCAGAACCCGGTTTGCTGCTGCTGCTGCTGCTGCTGCTGCTGCTGCTGCTGCTGCTGCTGCATCTGCAGCCCACACATTTACAATTGACATTTAAATCCAAACACTCGACAGCTCTCTTCCAACAACTACCTGTTTGTGTTTTACAGTGGCAGCAGAAAAACGCTTCTGTCTGTTTCTTGAGTCTGGTTCACTTCTAATCTCTCGTGCTGTTATTTTTCTGCTCACAGCCATATTTTCTGCTGATTGAGTTGAAGAGCTCATATTAGTCAGATATTTCGAGCTACCACTCCATAAAGATTATGATGTGGTGATTGTTATTTTTCACGCCACACAGGATCTAAAAATACAGAAGTCGGCTGAAAATGCTCTGTTTGCTTAGCATCTCAAAATGAATCAGTGAGGGCAAACTTTGGGGTTGTGTGTGTGTTCAGATTTGATCTGAACTTAAAAATGTATATATATTATCCTAACAAAAACATCCACATTATGCCATTGCTGTTCTATAACAAAAAAACATTGGATTAGTTATATTCTTATTATATTCCTTCAAATTAATTTCTGTTGGAACTGGTCCATTATTTTCTTTTAATTAGAGTTAATTAACCTCAAGAAAGAAAGCCAGACTACAGCATTAGTCTGAAAATAAAGAAGATTAAGAAAAACACAGAAAAAAATTAAACGGTATGAAATCATTAAAGGAATAAGAAGAAAAGACATTCTGAAACAGTTCAACGGTTCACTGCCTGTTAGATCGCCTTTAAAAATGCATGGATGCTTTAGAATTGAATAGAATAGAAGTACTTTATTCATCCCAGCCGGGAAATTACTGTGCAGTTGCAGCATACACATAAACACAGATCAAGTTACCAATAAAAATAAAAAATATATAAAATACTATAGAATGTAAAATGTAAGGTTATATGGGCCAGAAGTGCTACACTTAGAAAAATGAATAGCTTTGTTTTTAAATATTGTATCATTTTAAATAAAATCAATAGTATGCTATTAAAATACATGTAAAACAGTTTTTTTGTGGTGTGAGAAAGTATTTTTGTATTGAATGAATAAATTCCCGTTTCAATGTTTCAGAAATTATTTCATGAACATGTGTTGTATGTCATCACACTTAGTTGGACTGGTCAACACTGTCATAGAGGAGCTGATTGTTGCCTCGTCTCTGTGTCTCCGCTGCAGGCAGTACCTGATGAGGAATCCCTGCCCCACCCCACCTTTCCACCACCAGATGCCACCACCTCATTCCGACACTGTAGAGTTTTACCAGAGACTTTCCACGGAAACGTTGTTCTTCATCTTTTACTATCTGGAGGTAATTCTGTGTTCATGTAACACATTTCTAATGAGGAGTTTTCAATTCTAATTTAACTGGGTTATCTGATGATAAATGCTTTGAGCACTGCAGCCTTTCCTGATTCACTTCATGTCTCCTCTGCTCCCCGCTGTGTGCAGGGCACTAAGGCCCAGTATCTGGCAGCCAAGGCCCTGAAGAAGCAGTCATGGAGGTTCCACACAAAGTACATGATGTGGTTTCAGAGGCACGAAGAGCCCAAGACCATCACTGATGAGTATGAGCAGGTCAGTTTGGATTTATGGTCACCTGCTAATCAAATCCAGTTGCTGCAGTTGTTGTCCTTGGCGCTGATTGTCTGAAACCTGAAGAGCAGAAGTAAGGAAGACTGACTGTAGAAATGATCCTCTGCTTGTCCTAAAATGTTCTCCACTCTGTGAATTAATGCAAATTAATGTATATTTTATGTTGAAACTATTATAATAGGCAGTTATAAGCATTTTTAGAGAGAGTCTGAAGTATTTTAATTAATTTGATAGTTTGATTGTGACGCTTAACACCCACAGATACTGGGGGAAACTTTCCAGTATATAAAAGTGAACAGAGTATTCATAAATATTTATTTCTAGAATTTGGTGAATAAATAGATTTGTAAAATCCCTAGTTTTATGTACAGCTGTGTGTCTTGAGTTTGACTTCAGTTCAGAGGAAAGATGTAAATAAAGATCTGAAGTGTGCTGAGGACATCTCCCTGGGTAACACCAGATGTTGAAACTTTTCCTAATATTTCCTTTTTTTAGGGAACATACATTTATTTCGACTATGAGAAGTGGGGCCAGCGGAAAAAAGAGGGGTTCACCTTTGAGTACCGGTACCTTGAGGACCGAGACCTCCAGTGACACACACAGACACCGACGAACGGACAGCTGAGAAAGTAAGAGGAGGACAGACGGATGGACAGACAAACGAATGAAGACGGGTGATCCGCCTGCTGACATTCCTGGATTTGACCTCAGCTCTCTGGGGGGAAAGGAGACTGGAGGGTCAGCGTAGGGGTGGGGAAGGGGGGGTGGCCAGGTTTGCAAATGCACATTTGAAGCCCCCTTTCCTCCCGCCTGACCCTCCAAACCCGCCTTACTATCCTCACACTGACGGAGACAATTCCTCCCACCCTGTCATCTCCTCCCTCCTTCTCTTCTCCTCCATCCCTCCATCATATTATTTTTATTTGCGTCCTTTATTAGCAGCCAGACATAAAATCAGTCTTGGTTATCAGAGAATTATGTTATTTTCATGCTCTTACGCTGGCTTTACATTCTCTCAGTCCCATCAGGACCAAAGAGATTTTATACACACAATTATTCAAGGAATTGAGGAAGTCGCCTTCAAATGCTGCAGGAAGTAACAATTTCTGCCTCTTTTTCCACAATTTCAGCAAACATGATTTTAAACTTCCTCAGATGATTGAAGAGGTTCGTAATTGTTAAATTTGGACCCAAAATGTTAGATCATGTCATTCCACCCTGCTGCTCCCTGGAGTGTTTGTTCCCGCCTCAACAACCTGACTTCACCTTTCCGTTAACACCGGCGCCAGTGGCTGTTTGTCGTAGGTGGCACCGCGGGCCTCACTCAACTCTGTTGTGTTCCTTTATAAAAGCCCAAAGAGCATTTTTGCGAGGTCCAAAATTATCTTGCACTGTTTTTACTTCCATCAGGCCTGTGGTGGAGGAGGGTGACAAACAGCCGGAGAGGTGCTGGTAGTAACCGACTCTCACCTGGTGGGCAGCGTTATGTCACGCTCCGCAAACAGATGCACAGAAATAGAATCCAACTTCAGGTCTCTTTCCTCCAGCGGTATCTGTTTACATGGATTGTTTTTCACACCAACGAGGAGAAGGTGAACCAAAACATCGAGACAAAAATGTCCTGGATACACGTTTTTCATTGACTGCGACCTTTAAAGAAAATAAATTCCTAAAAACAAATAGCATTTAGAGGAACAGAGGTTGAGAGCAACTAAAAGACTGGGCAAAAACATCAAATTCAAGTAAATAAAGAAAAGATATTTCATCAAATCTACAACAGTGCTTCAAATAAAACACAACTGAATAGTTTTCCTTCCTGAAAACCTCACAGTTAAATCAAATCAAAGTCGTCTAAGAACATAAACTAATAGACCAGATCTGTAAAGGCAAGTTTTTATCTTTTGAAACAAAAACTAAGATGTAATATTATTTTTTTTACGCATTTTTTATGAACTTGCATTTGTTGTGAGATTATATAACGCAGATCTTATTCAATTCTGTTGTATTTGCAGAGCACTACTTTTCCTGTTTTGGCCATGAGCATGAAGGTCTTGATGTTGTATGAAGGTTGGATTAGCACTTACAGCACCATGTTTAAGTTACTGCAGAGAATTCAGGGCATATTCTCCTAAAGCAGCAATTTGAGTAAAAAACAGCATCATATCTGGATTTTCTGATGAATTTTGAGAAATTTGAGCGATTTGTAATTAATCCTAATTGGAAAATTTGAGAGTTAAGAGCCCAACGACACCCATCATCGCCACGGAAACACTCACAAGCTTGTTTCCTGCTTTCTGATGAGTTCAAACAGCGAAAACAAAAACTGCCAGCGGGACTAGATTTATCCAGATTACAAGAGAGGATCCTCGAACATAAAGAGCTGCAGGTGTGATGAGAGTTGCAGGTGTTGGATGCTTCCAGCAGCCAGGTTTGTTTTGCTCATTCAGGCCCAGCTTCCTCCTTTCCTTCCTCCTCCTCCTCCTCTATGTGCCAAAGAGCACAAACACCAGCACTGCTGCCCACTTCTCTGTCCTGCAGGTCTCTGCTTCATGTTTACACTCTCATGGATCCAATTAAATTCACAATGAACTCACACATACATAACAGTCCATGTACCATCCTGGACCACTTCCTCATTTTTTTGTCCCTCTTCCTTTGTTTCTCTCTCGGCCAGACTCCTCCCCTCCTCTTTTTCTTCTTCTTCATGCCAGGTAGATATTTCCTTTCTTTCTCAGGAAGTATTAAATTGACCATTTTATGAGGAAATGTATCAGCCAGCACAACAACAAGCGAGCAACCTTTCAGCAGCAATTCGTACATTTAATTTTGGCCTCATTTGGGAAGTGTTTGTCTGTATTCGTACTCAACAGTGGCCCTTTTCATTTCACAAGAAAAACAAACAAAAAGCATTTTTTTCTTTTTTAATAAAATAAACAAATATTCTCCAATGTTTGGAGCAGCTGCTGAAAGAGAAACCATCTTTATATTTTGTATTTGTTGTGGTAGATTGTATATTACTTTTTTTTTTTTCTTTGCCAGAAGTGAGGAAAATCATTTTAAAGAAAACACAAGGACGGAGCTCTGTGTCCTTTTTAAAGATCAGTTACTTCTGGACAGTAGTTTGGGTTGTGTGTTTTTGTTTCTTTTCTTTTTTTAAAGCCAAACACAAAGACGAGACACAAAACCCGACACGTATTCACTTGACTGACAGTCCTGCTTTTAACCTTTTTTTTTGTTTACTGATTTTTGACAAGCGGGCAGGACGAGAGGTCGAACCCAAATGTGAATCTCTTTCTGCTCCTTGTCAAAAGTGTTGAATAGACTCTCATTCTTTAAACCTCTCCTTTATGTTTCGTTCATTTTTTTCCGTTTGTTGTTGTCGTCAGACAGCATGGAATAATGACACTTGCAAAGTGGCGCTGAAAAAGTAAATAATGACATAACCATGATAAAAGGATTGTAAAATATTAATAAAGAATTACTTTTCAGAAACCTGTGTTTGTTCTGTTTTCCCCCCATGATTTATGTTTGAGTTGAAAGTGGAAAAATTACAGCTGCAGGTTCCCATGGTGACCAGGAAAAAGTGGTTGGCAGGAAGAAAGTTGAAGGCATTTTTTAATATAGATGTGTAGGCATACTGAAAAATATACATGAATCACTGTGCTACAAATAAAAAAAAAAACAAAAAAACTTTACATTGCTGAATTAAAAAGGGTTTCAGAAAAAAGTTTTAATTTTTGTTGCTGGGAATAAACCATAAAAGGAAAAAAATTCACAATACATTTCTTTCCGTTTTACGTGGGGAAAAAAAGGGAAAACATTGCATGTGTGCTTTTATTTTGGCAATTTAGATTTTTGGTATAAAATGTTTCCCGTTCTCCAGCATCTCTCTGACCTTACAGTCAGACAAATTTCAGAATAAAAACAAAGGAGCTGGATTAGCAATGTTGTCAACAACTGGTGGTGTAATCTGGAACATATTACTGTGGAATATCATCTCTGCTGCTGTTAGCATGTCATAGCAGTCAGTAAACTGTCAAACAGGAACAGTGTTTAGTCAGAGGCCTCTTCAGATTTGTTGCGAGACTGACTGCTACTGGATATCCTGACTGGTAACTGCGATACTTTAATCATGTGAGTTACAGCATTCGATTTCCTTTTGGATAAACTGTTTAGGAATTGAAACTTAAATGTTAACTTTTTTTTATGCCTGGAAATGTTTTTTATTCAGTATTATTGGTGGATTTTCATATGTACGGGACTTTAACAGGACCGTTTGGATATTGCGAGTTTCACAGCAGATGTTCTCTCTTCATCTGCCAGATTTTTGTAGATGAGTCGATAAAAAGCCTAAAAGATGACGGGGAGTTAAATATTTCTCTCGTTCTGTGTTCACCAAACACACCTGGGTGTTTTTCACATGGTTACATACATTAACACCAGCAGCTGCCTCTGCTGCCCACTGAGCGGCTCCCTCACAGGCAAATCAGCTTCTCTCTGCCGCTACAACGTACCTCTGCAGTGTGTGTGTGTGTGTGTGTGTGTGTGTGTACCCCACTCCCCCCACATCCTGTCCTTCACCTCTGGGCTACCGCCGCCCCACTTATTTACACTCGGCCTGCTTTCATGTGCGTGTTCTGCAGTGATGTTTGTTTACTCTTCTTGCGGTTTTCACTCAGTTGTTTGCCACAGTCAGACATATGGAGACATGCGGCCATATGGCCGTGTTTTGCAGTTCTCCAGAGTCAGGCTGCAGCAAACCGCTCTGTCATGCTGCTTTTTGGATGACTGACTGCTTGCATCGACCATCACAGCTTCTTATCCAGGGCTGCTGCCTGCAGATGTGACGTTTCTTCAGTTTAAATTCTCTCTTGTCCACGGAAATTGTTCTCTGAAGCTTTCATGAATACAGAGTTTGAATGTGTGAGCTGCACTGTGTGGAACCCTGGCAAATTAGTGCGGTGTTGGTGTGTAGGTAACTGCGCCAGTTTCAGGATAAAAGGACGTCTAACCTTCCCAGCATAAAACACACCAACATGATGAATGTAAATAAAACCTATCCAGTTTTCAGTTGTAAGGAAAGGATCCTGATCCTGCAAAGATTACATGGACACAATTCCTGGATCTCAATATCCAAAGCCAGACAGTCCAGCTACGATATTTGGCATTGGACAAATCTGCTTCCAGTTTGACTTTAAAGGGTTTTTTGGTAACTGTTTCTGTCAAAAAAAACAGCACGTTTTGTTAATTATGACAAATTTGTAAACATAGAACAGGGTAAGACGTCCAACAGAGTGAACACATTTTATATGCACTGTATGTGTCCATCCACCCTTCATCTAACGCTAAGCAACCTGTTTTTGTTTTGGTTTTTTTGCAAATTCTCTAGAAATTACTAACCCAAGTAGTAGCTCTCTGGATATCTCGTTATCGCGGATTAAATCAAACTTAAGATAGTCAAACTTTGTATTATTTAAATTTTTCATTGATTGTACTCACTAAAAATGGTAACCAAAAAACCTCAAACATTAAAGTTAAGACCAGGATCTGCTGAAATTTCTGTTGTCTCTCAATGCATCACTGTTTCATACCTACCAATCTGCTGGGTTTCCTCTGAAACGTTTTAGTCAACTTTGAATAATCAATTGATCATACTTTACTGTTTGATAACTATGATCAGTTGGAATATATGTGTGATTGTAAAGTACCTTGACACAACATTTGTTGTCAATAAACTGAATTGAATTGAGTTCAGGAGCCTTTTCATTCCTGAATGATTTTCAGATTACAGTTACATGATTTAAAAAAAAAAGAAATCTGAAGAATGACGACTGAAAATGAGTAAAAATGCAACAAAAAAAACAGCCAAAAGAAAACATTTATTTCAAACCTTCAGGGATTTTCAGCTCAGGCCACATGGAGAAGCTCCTCATTTCAAACCCTTACAAGTTTCCATTTCAGCAAGCATCCATACTTAGCATGACATATGCATGTTGGTGTGTGTTTGTGTGTGTCCTTCGTTCATGTATGTGGTATGAGTGACGCACTTTCTACTAGCCAGAGGACCTTTTGAGTCATCCCTGTGTGTGTTGACTGTACTGAAGTCTGGCAGGGCGACCACTGAGAGCGGCGCTGCGACGACTGCAGCGTCAAACCCGTGCCCCTCCCTCACCCCCCCCCCTTTCACCCCCCTCCTACCCCGGAGATAAGCACATGATGAAAATGAGAGCAAAACCAGAGATTTTTGCTCACTCTGTGTGAATTTTGTAAACATGAACTAGTTTACTTTCATACTACTGAGTATGATGCATTTCCGAGCTTTTCCCACATCTGAATAATGTACATATTTATCACAAGTACATGTTTAAAAAGCCAAGCGTTCCCCTCGTGTTCCTGCATGAATACCTTGCAGCAAAGCAGAACTCGAGAAGACGCCATTTTTGCTTTGACCTACATTCTACTGTCTTATCCTTTCAAATGTGCTACTACAAAGATGCACGATGGAGGTGGTGATGCAGACACTGAGGGAAAAGGAGAAAAAAGCAGGCCCTGAGAAAGTTTCTCAGCAGCACTATCAAAGTCTGCAGCGCCGCAGGCTGTGGAGCAGCTGCTTGCCACAGCAGCTTCAGAAACTCCTCAGCATCATCACAGAAACACTTCACACAGACTCCCAGCCTGCGGAGTCGGGTCGGAAGATGGTCGACAGTCTGTCTGCTCCACATTATCCCAGTGTCTGGCCTCTGACCACTGAGTGACATGTAAACAGCCTGCAGGGTCAACTAAACTATGACTTAATCAAAGAACAACAAGCTGTCCCTTCGTCGAGTCAAACAAGATTCCAGCAGAATCTAAGTGAAATTAGTAACTCGGGAAAATGCACTTTGTTCATAATGACTGGATCATATCTGAAAACAATTTTTTTTTATTTTAATACACAGACACCTGCTGTGAACTAATGAAAAGGAAAGAAAACATCTGTCATTTTCTCAATGTGGCTGAAAAGTCTATTTTGTATGAGAAAGTCTTGATTTTTTCCAGCATTCTAAAGTTTCAGCATTCCTGAAGGAAACTGAACTGACGCCTGCAGCAAGTCGGGAAAAGCATCTAAACCTGAGGCCTTCATTGTCAAAGAGCTGAAAAAAAGATGCAAATATAGATATGGAACTGAAAGAGTCAATCCCAAAGAAATTAAAGTCGGATGGTGAACAATATTCCTGATTCCTTTACGTTCACATCAGAATTTAATCAATGTTGAGGAGAAAACATTTGTCAGGCTTCTCTGCAGTAACTAGATGTATTGAAGCATTTTTGGTGGAACATGAAGCTGAGAATTGTTTTTCATATGTTAGGCAAAAATGGATAACCCCAGTGCAGATTTTTTATCTTTATTTTATTTTGCTACATTTATAATATTTCCGATTATCAGACATTTTTCAAATGTCAAAGATGAAATTCATCAGAATCATAGAATTTTTCTTGTTCAGCTACATCAAAAGGTTTTGAAATGTATAGAATTATAAACTGGTCCAGTTTAAGAACCAGTTTTCTTGGCTCCAGTCACTCAACTAAAGGAATCACTGGAACTGACAGCCTTTGTTGCTAAAGCAGCACCTTGTGCTTTCTGGAGTCCTAAACCTTCAGAAATGTTTCAGACAGGACTAGATTGTTTGACATAATAAAGTCCACAAACTGCATTCTAAATTAACTCCTGTCATCTTTGCTTTACATAAATATTTGTTTGATCATCTGAAATATGCAAAAAAGGAAAGAAAAGTGAAGGAAACCTGTAAGGAGCTTTATAAATTTTACATATGTGTATATCTTTATGCTGGTAGCCATGGCAACTGATAATGTAAATCCAACATTTTTTGGTTGTTGTGTATTTAGACACAGAAATCAGATATATTTGCCACTTCTGTTTTCACATACAGGGATTTGTTTTGGCATCTGGTGCAAACATATTAAAAAAAACTGGAAAAAAATGTAAAAACCTTAAATAAGTACAACCAGTCGAACCCCAACAGGAGACAGTCTGAAGGCATCCTAATCACAAATGGTGGGAACTGACTCCCTTTGCATAAAACAGCTCAAAATATTGCTCTGTTTCAGCCCAATTGTTTTTCATTCGGTCTAGTCCAATCGAAGCGTAAAGCTGAAGCTCATGGCTCTGCATGCACAGAAACATTGGCAGCGTCCATGAATGCTCCCAGTTGGACCAGAAGCAACAAAACTTCACTCTTTGGTGACAGTTTTACAGTTTTCAACTATAATGCAGCGATTTAGCAACTGTTTGAGAAGAAAACATGTTTCAGTCATTTTGTGTCAGGAATATAAGATATTTTTCTGCCTTTTTATTCTTTTTGTCCAAATCTGGCCAAAGGTTTCTGTTTCATGTTTTCATCACTGGAATCATAAAATTTGTTTTGATGTTCGCCTGCAAGCCAATCCCAATCACTTTTCCACTGTTATATTTTCTTTAATTAGAAATGTTTTCCTCAGTAAACCTTTCTATGTCACAAATCCTGACAAATGAATTGATCTGATTTCTCTGTAAATGCCTGTAGACTCATGAACTGTTTAATTAAAGCATATGAATCGATAGTTTGCTCTGTTCTCTGAAAGGCAGTGACTTATAAACCAGATCAAATCCTTGGGTCTTAAGTCTTGTAGCTGATTCTTCAGCCACACTGCCAGCCATGTAGCCGTATTGACTGCAGAGGGCCTCTAGGGAATGTTACTGATTTCCTGTCCAGAGGACACATCCCCCCTCAGTTAGGGTCTGAGGAAAACAGAGGAAAACAGTCGAGGCGTCTCCTGATACTACATTGTTGGCTGGATGAATCCTGCGAGTTTGAACTTTCTTGTTGAAGCAGAACAACAGGATGGTTCCTCGTCTCCCTCTGTCAGCCGGCCTGGATCCCCGGGGGGATCATTAAAGGTTCATTTCTCCTCGATGTGCCTCCCATCACGCTGCCCCCTCTGAATCATATCTGCTCTGTAACGTTGTCCTCCTCCACACGCTCTAATTTTGCTCTTGGAGAAAAAAAAAAAAAAGAATCTCTCTCTTGACCTTTTTGCTTTTTCTCTTTCCAGCTTCTTCTTGTTACAGTTTCAGCTGAAGCTCTCTGAAATATCGCAAGTGTGACAAGTTACAGACACTGTTCCATTCTGATTCAATCTTGGAAACACTCGCAAATCTGAGCTGTTTGTTAGCGATGAGAGAGAAGTTTCTGATGTGAATTTGACTTTCCTTTGGTCAGATAAAAAACTCAAGGTCATTTGACAAAAGACCTTTTATCTGCTAAATCCGACATAAAACTATATTCTTGTTAGTTTCAATACATTTTATATTCATTTTATTCCAATTTTTTGTGGAATAAGAAAGATAAACTAATAAAAGAAATCACCATCTACTCTAAAGACCCAGATCTGTTATTATTGTATTGATGGACAAGGAAATGAGCATTTAATAATATCTCTGTAAATGTAAATTTAAAATGAAGATTGTTTTCCTTGCTATGTATTTACGTAGCTCATTCATAAATGTATCTTGTGTAAATTTAAATCCTCGAATGGATCAGACCAGCTGGGTTATAAAGTTGCAAAGTTTGTGTATAATTTGAGATTTTTAGAACGACACCATTTTTTTCCGAGTTATACAGTATTTTCCACTGCATTACCAGAGGGAGTTCATTCATCGTCAAGTCTTTTCATAAGAGGTTCTGACATTTAAAAACTGTAAATCTGTCTTCTGAAAAACAAAACTGGATGTAGTGATAAGAAATGATAATTTATTAAAGTAAACAAAGTTATAAATGATTATGTTTAAGCATTTAAACTTGGGGATGTATATAAAACGTCACTGGGAAGTAAACAGTCGGTCAGACAGTGATTAAAATTAACCAGTATGCGAACTGGCTGGTTTCACATCATGGTTGAGTGTAAATTTGTTTTTTTACAGCAAGCAGTGGATTTTCTAATGTGATTAGGAAATATTTTACATGTATTATTTATGAACGCTGTAAATGATTAATTATGACACATGACAGCAAATGAGTGTTGAGTCAAAACCTCCGTATGAGTTCTGGGTTCTGGCGGATGCAGATGAACTCAAAGGTCATCTTTAATTCAGCTTGTCGAACAGAAACGATTCCTTACCGAGAAAATCCTGAGTTTACTACGACTCTTCATCCATCGGCGCTATAGGATGGCGTTAAAATTCCCAGCATGCATGGTAAACATGAGCCACTGCCACTTCTGATCTCCACCGAGCTGCCACTTCAATAATATCTTCACCCGCCCGTGTGTAGTTTTCATTTGCGAGCTGTGATATGTGCTGCGAAGGTCTAAATTAGAAGATCATCAGAGCTGCCTTTGGTGAGGGAACAGCTGGCAAACCGTCGGGTCGATACGCGCCAACTCCTCTGGCTGTTTCCTGCAGAGACCAGCATGCAGTCCGTCCATCTGCGGTTCCTCCGCTGCCTCCTCTCTGCTGACCCCAGTTCAGCTTCTTTCCTCTCAAACCTACAGCCGCACAGATAAAATATTCATCTGCATGAAAACGGAAGACGCACTTGAAAGCAGCTGGCAGGAGACTATCTGAGGACAAAACAGCAGATTGGAGGAACATGATTTCATCTAGTGAGGATGCTGAGATTTAAACAGTGTAAATGAGGTCGCTCGCTTCTCAGCTCATGGTTTTCTGAAGTTAATGGTATGTTATGAATATTGAAGAGCCACATTAGTAGTGGTAATATATTATACATTATGTTAACATTAAAATTTTAATGCAAAAAAAAAAAAAATCACAAGTTGTTGAAGAAAAACCTCTCCAGAGATACATCAGGTTATGAGAAGCATCAAGGGTGATGATATGTTATGAGAAGCATCTTGACTGCATGCATTTTGAGGGATGTACAATCTGATCCCAAAGCAAAATGATGAAAAAGCATAAATCTTAACTTCTTCTTTTTGTGCTAACGAGCAAAGATTTACAGTCCCAGAGGAAAACATTCCTGAAACCATGTTTGGTAAAATGTTGCATATTATGTAACAGCTTAAAAATGTTAACATTTGTATAAAATTATACATATTTTATGGATGCATAATTTTTTTTATTAATTACTTGCACACAATTAGCTGTTCATGTAAGGTCACTATCCATTACACACAAAACAATAACTGGTAAGTGGAAGACAACAAAATCTGAAAAGTGTGGCATGCAATTGTATTGAGCCCATTTTACTGTGTTACTCTTGAATAAAATCGGCTGAGTCCAGAAGTGAGCCAACTTGTAAAAACGTCCATTTGAATTGATACTTTAACTGTTTTTGTCTTCTGTACAGAGATTCAATGAATACATAGAAACCTGTACCAAGATAGGTATTTGATTTTTGAAAACAGTAATAACCATTCAGTTTTATAATTAAATCCATCTTAAATAGTTTATTTCTAAATATTTACGAGATATGAATGGTAAAAATGAGACATTTAAATTGTAATGTATAACATGAGGTAGAATATGTTAATTTTAAGTAGCCAGCCTTATAAAAATCAAAAGTATAAAAAGTTGAAGTTTCTTTACATGGGTGACTCGTATAAATATCAAATTATGGACACAAATACAGCTGTCTAAAACTTTCACAAAGCAAATGTATTCAAGTATTCATTACTAAAATATTCATTACGTTCCGACTTCTTCCTTGGCTGCACTCACACAACCTGAGGAGAAGCTCTGAGGGACACGTTTGCCTTTAAATAATTATTCATTTGCATATACATGAATAAATAATAACATATTTTTAAAAAAATCCTCCGTGGTTCTAATTTAATGCAGTTTAAAGATTTAAAACGAACAGCACAGCAAGCTGGAGTGGAGTGACCATCAAAACGCAATCAAATTAGATGAAATCATTGTTACATGCTATGATGTATGTTACATCTAAAGGAAATGTCATTCTAATAAATGCCACGACTCGATCTTACAAATAAATTCTTCTATTTGCATGTAAAGCAGGACACAGGCCTGATGTATGTGTTTATATGATATAATGAGAGAATTTGTTTGCAAAGGGCAACTCATTCACTCCAAGCCTTGAAAGCGCAGAAATCCACTTAACACTGACATCTGAGCGCTGAAAAGGTTGACACGTTAACAGCCACCAACATAAAACACTCTGCTGCTTTGTTCACTGCCTGCTGACCTGCAGGTCACTTATTCAATCAGTAATTTTCCATCATCACGCCTGTGAGCTGGTTGCAAAACTGACCTACCTGCTGCTGCGAAGATTTAAAAAGCTCTGCTCTTCTTTCATTCATACAAAATCGGCTCAAACCAATTAACTAGAAATATGCAAATGGAAAAAAAAAACAGATTTATTTGCTTTTGTCTTTGGAAAAGATTTTCTTTTTTCATGCTGTTTTCAGCGTTTGCATCCGGATTACTTGTCTTTGCCGAGGAATATAAGCCAGTGCTTGAGGCAGAGTGCTGTAGAGATTTGCATATTGTATCTCCTCTCTTGTTGTTGAAGTCAGCAGAGAGCAAATAAATAAATAAAGTCCTGAGCTAGAAAGGCCGGGCAGAGAACAGGGAACAAGACTTTTGCTAATTTCCTCAACCAAAAATTCATAATTAACATGTTCGACGCAGAGGCTGCAGTTGTCAAGGTAACTGATGACACCGCATTATCACTTGGCACTGCTGCTCTCTCCATCCTCCCCGTTTCCTCCCATTCATCAAGCTGCCATTGAACAGATCGTAGCAGGGAGGAAAAGGGGGAGGGAGACTCTTCCCTAAAGAGCTCCTGCTTCCTCAGAAAGATAAGTTTGTGTCGTTTTAATCTGGTATTAACCTTATAAAGTTGATTACTGCAACATATTATTATAGACAACAGGGAGCCCAGAATTATAACAAGGAATTATAACAATATGCTTTTAAAATGTATATAAGTATATCAGTGAAATTATGCAGTCTCACTCTGAACACACTAGCATGTTATTCTAAAGGAGCAGTATTAAGTACAATTTACTTTTTGGAGCTTTACATCATGTTATAATTTTATTCCCTCATCTCATTCATTGTTAAAAAATCCTTTAATCTCCATGGCAACCATTCAGCTGTGCAAAACGCCTGGGTGGCCATAGCCCCGCCTTCAAAACGCAGCTCCTTCTTTATTACTCCTGATATCTGGGAATGTCCACTTCAAATGTAATTCTTTCAATTGATTGTGAAATTGTCAATCACAGCACATAATCGGTTTAATGCAAACCTCGCTTTGTTTTCCTGATGATGGTAACATAACACACATTTTATAGAAGTGGTGTTATTAGGAACTGTCAGTTTGTACCACAAGCTTGATACAAAATATAAAAAATAAGGACAAAAAGAAGCGAACAATCACGCAAAAGCAAATACTATTTTAAATTTTAGGAAACTGACTTATTTTTGAAACCATGAGCCACCTGCTGGTGACTCATTTAGATACGAGGGCTGATGATGTCTTTTCAATTTGTTTTTCAAGATGCAAAGTCAAATCTAGCACTTTTCATACAATTACAAAAAAAATCCAAGGCCTGTATTTTAAGTCCTGGCTCCTCCTGCCAGAATGGTCTGGTCTGCTCTGATTTGGCAAAAATGGCACAGTGTGAGACAAACGCTCATAAGAGAGTGTGCAACTAAAAAGTCCCCAACAGAACAATGTGCTTCATGGCGATGCTGCCAAGTCCAGGAGGAAAAGCCTGGACTACAAATGAGACACTGCAGGCAGTACAGAGGCAGACTGCTCTGTGGGAGATAACTCCTTTGTTTACCCAGGCTTTGATTCATTCTGAAATATCCACACAAATTAAAGTCGGCTGTACTGTGGAAAAGTCCCGTCTAATTTCTTTATATTTTGCTTCAAAGGAACCAGCCACCCGGCGTTCCTTCAGTACCCAAGTACCTCTTTAAAACAGCTTCCTACATATTTTAAAGCTTGCAAAAGGAAAATTGCAGACTTCTAAAATGTTAGATTTGATGTCATTGATGTACGCAGTTGCATTGAAGGTACACCTACTGACTTGTTTTGAGTCAAGCCAAGCAATGAAGGTTTGACGAGGATGTTTAATTACTCCCCTGGAATGAATCATCGCTCTTTCAAAAGCTGCATCCAAATCACAAGGAACTTCCTGCTCGGCTTTCATGTTGGTATTCAGCAGGGACTGTCATCAATGCAGCTGTGAGTGAAACCCCAAACCTCTATGGGTGGCCTTATTTTTGAGAGACTGCCTTCAGTGGGTCTAATTTCAGAAATTTAGTGCAAAGTCTTTATGGATGGTTCTATATTTAAAGCAACAACAAAAAGAAAGACAAAGATTAAATGTGTTGTAATTTAGAAGGCAAATAAGATGTTCGGTAAATAAATTCTTGTGCCTCAAGTGAGAAACTTTAGCAGCCACTGCTAAAAATTGCAGATTAAGTTTAGTGGTTATTGCTAAAACCTACAGGAAGAAGCATAAAATTCAAGTTGAAAGCAAAAATAATTACTATTAAAGAAGTCAGTACATTTTCTCAAGTTAAATACATCAGGCAACACACAAATATGATAACAGGAGGAAAAATCATTGCTCACACAGAACATTTTGATTAGAAACATTATTGAAATGAATGGTGCATAATGTCAAAAACCTCAATACTCTCCTTCTTTGTACTACAAGGCCACAGTTTTTGCAAAGTCAAAGGAAACTGTTGATACAAATGAAACAGGCTGGCCATGAGCAATACGAAAAGAAATCCTGATAGGTCTGCTGAATACCTGGAAATAAAACTCCACTTTGCTGAATAAAAAGCAGCTTCAGTGTTAATGGAAGGCAGCACTAGAGGATGATAACAGAGTCTTTGAAGAAGTTTTTACAAGCCGTCCTCTTCCCTGTAGCTTAAAGAACCTGATTTTAACTTGACTGTATCTGAAATACAAATATAAGTGAGAGTTGAGTGGATGATGGAAATGAAACAGGCCGGCCATGAGCAATATAAAATAAAATTGGGTACTTCCCTGGAAGTAAAACTCCAGTCAGTGAATGGATGTATTGCTTCATTAACAGCAAGTACATCATGTTATGTTCCGTTTGCCTGAGAATGACCAGTTACACTAGCAGGACAGAAAGGATGGTGTTTGATAACTGCTGTGCAAACGACCACAAAAGGAGTCTATTCACAACTAGATATGCACAAATATGTGACCAGTATATTACATGTTCAAATAAACTGTTAATATTTTATACATGTAATGGCCATGTTTTATATTGAGCATGGAAAAGGTGAAGAATGTAGAGTTACATGATATTCTAACTTGAGGGAATGTTCCACTTGATTCCTTCACCTTGGAATGCACTTCCACAAATAAGACAGACCAAATGTTTACCAAAAGTAATCCAATATCTGTGTGCAGCAGCTGTTTTGACTTGTAAACTACGCATATAAGAAGTGTTGCCTGGCAGTTCTTGGGTCTTTCTGCACATTCTCCCTGTTCATGCTTGGGTTCTCTCTGGGTACTCTGGCTTCCTGCCACAGTTCAAAAACATGACAATTAGGATAATACATTGGTGTGTAGGTGTGTGTAGGTGTGTGTCTGTGTGCGTGTTTGTTTATAATACCTTGTGGGGACGATTTTCCTGACATACTACATTGCAGGGACCAATTGCTCCATGTGGGGACCGAAGCCTGGTCCCCACAAGGGAAAACCCTGTTTTAGGGTCAGGGGTCAGAGTTAGGACTATGGTGTGAATTGAGTTTTGGTTAGGGTTAGGGTTAGGTATGTGATGGTTAGGGTTAGGAAAAGGGTAAAGGTCAGGTTTAGGCTGTAGAAATGAATGGAAATCAATGAAAAGTCCCCACAAAGATAGCTGCGCAAACGTGTGTGCGCGCGCGTGTGTGTGTGTGTGTACATGTTCTGAGTATCTTTGTGTGATGGACTGAACATCTGTTCATGCTGTACCCTCCCTCTCACCCAATGACCGCTGGAGATGCATCAACTTCCCAGAAGTGGACGGCTGACAGGACATAAAGTCATCAACTGTAAGTCCAGGCTGTCCATGCAGTTTGTACCGGGATTTGCAATTATTTCCCAAAATTCAACCACTGAGAACTTGTTCATCCAAAACTGGGTGTTTGGCCACAGCAGTAAAGTCGATTAATGACTCATGAATGTTTTGCTTGGTCCATAAGTTAATGAACACGGCTGAGCATTTCCGATCAGCACATCAACATTTACATGACCTGTCACAAGCGCGCGACTTTACCGGGAACTTACGCTTTCAAATACGACAGCCAATCAGATGTGACCATCGGAACTGCCCGCTTTAGGATTGGTCATTCATTCCCCCAGCAGTTTGGGGAACGCGAACGTAGGCAAACGCCACATTAACCAATCAATGAGTTTGTTCCACGGAGCTCAGCGGCGCTCAGACAGAGTAACATGTTCCAGTGAGGCAGGCGGAGAAGCGGCAGCGGTCAGACGTTCACCGCAGCGGCCGCACAGGATTACTGCGCAGACACGTCCGTCCGCCCCGCGGATGTTATGCGCGTCTAACTCTGCTTTGTGTTTTTTTTTTTTTGTTTTCCTTCGTTTCTGTTCATGCCGGAGGAGAAACGTCACTGCGGCGAACCGATTCCCCCCGTTTCCAGAACTGGGAATTTACAATGAAACATGTAAGGTGACACGTTTTGTTTCACCACCACGCGGGGATCACAGAGGGAACCGGGCGAAGATAACGAAGGTAAAAAAATCAAACAAATTCCCTGTTTGTCTTGTTAGTTTAAGGGGATGTTAAATTAGAGGAGACGTCGGAGCGGAAAGTCTGAAACGTTGACTGCTTTTCAGGTGGCAAATGTCATTAAAACACTGCAGACATAACGGAGTTTATTCTCGGGTAAATGAATCGTAGAGGTTTTAATTGATGGCACATTTTAAACCTGTTAAGGCGCATGTGTGGCACCGCAATGTCTGTGCGCTTCACTGCTGAGCTTCTGTTTATTAACTGAGACGATTAAAAATAAATAAATAAAAAAATCCCGTCTGCATTGTGGATCAGTTCTTGCGAGCTATTGTCTCCCACTCCGCCTCTTTAAAAGGGGGAAAATGGTGACTGGTGCCGCATCTCTGGGATCAGCATCCTCTCTGCGTAAAACGGCGGGGTGGGGGGAGGAGGAGGGGGGAGCATTTCATTGCTTTCATTGTATCGATGTTGTTTGTGCTGCAGTGTGGTAGATGGACCGTGTTTATCACGGGGGGTTTCTCATCTGCTGCCATGCATGCATACAATACAACATGTAACGACTCAACATAATGCAACAAAATCCCTCCCAGTTTATGTCTGCTGTGATGCAGCAGCAGCAGCTTCCATACTTTGACTCATCTGGCTGCTTAAAATTAGGTGGTTGTGTTTTCCTTCCCCTAAAAGTGTGTTTTCTGCAATGTAGTGGAGTTTTAAGGAAATAAAGATTGATGGAATATTTGCAGAAACACACACACACACACACACACACACACACACTCACTTGCTCTAAGGGGAGCATAATTGCCTCATGAATGTTAATGCAGCGTCCTGATGCAGAAACACTGCAAACTAACCGCCTCCCGCCCCCTACTTTACTCTCATGGGCCTCACAGAGCCTGGCTCGCCTTACCTGACTTATTCTGTGCCTGTGTGAATTTGTAGGTGTGCGAATGTGTGTTTGGGTATTCATCCGTGTAGGTGTGTGTGTAGGTGCATGTTTGTGGATGATATCACCCTGCATATTGTTGCGGGGCCATGTGTGGTTGCGGATGTGTTTTAACTGGGATCATTAGAGCAGCACACCTACACCTGTCTCATCCAGTCCCTGAAGTGAGGCTGCAATAGGGAAACTGCTTCCCATCCTCTGTAATTTAGGCTCTTCAGGGTTCACTTTAGGCTGCATAAGATAGTTGATGTGAAAACTGCAGATTACAGTAACAAATGGGAAATTTGTTGAAATTCAGCTGTTTGTGATCTCCTTTTAAAAACACACTTTCATATTTCTTTCTTATAATGAAGCTGGTTTTAATAAAAACATCCACCAGTATTTGCTGAATCCTGTTTAGTGTTCCTGTTCAGGAATACACATAAAAAGGCATGAAAGTCTATTTAAGGGCCGGAACACAGACACATGAAACAAACAACCATGATCAGTTCATGGTCAGCAGTTAGTCTTAACAGGCTTTGGATGATGGGAGGAAGATGGAGCACATAAAAATAGAAAGAACATCCAAACTCCACCGTTTGATTTGAATCCAGGACCTCATTGTAATGCGGGAAGCAGGCTGACTTCTACATTATTGTGCAATCTCCAATCACAAGATTACGAGAAAAATAATCAATAAAATAGAAGTCCCAAAAGCTGAATTTATAGTTACAAATTGCTCATTTTGTCCTGACAGCTGCTTTGGCAAAACTTCATTTTTTTTAATTATAGCAAAACCAAACTAAAAGCTAAATGAGTATTTTGGATGAAATGTGAAAGTATTGATCGCATCAGTAATTAAACACAGCTGGCAGCGAGTATAAACAGGCTGCGGGTCGATTTGCACCTTTACTAATTTGCAGCCCCATTTGCCCATCCTGACCCCGTTTCATTTCACACATGCTAACTAATCATTTTGTGCCCTGAATATTGTTTTATTTATCTTGGTAATTAAATATTTGATTACAAAATATAGTCATAAAATCTTTTATTTCGAAGTAGTTTTTCTTTGAAGATTTCCAGACTAAAACCTCTTTTAGATAGACATTGAATATTAGAGATGATCAGCTAAGAATTATGTTTGTAAAGTTCTGATCTGTCAACATTAATTTAAACCAATTCTGGTTCCTCCTTAAGACCTAAGAGGTAATGAAGCAGCATTCGGAGTATTTCTTTCATCCTTCATGCTTTTAGTGGTCACATTTTAAGCTGTCTGATCTGTTCATTATTTTACATCTGCCTTAATAAACCAAAACATGCCATTTGGTATGATTTTTTTTTCTACATAATTATTTTCTGAATTTAGCTGGCATTAATAGATGAATGGAAAGCTGGCTCTCAAGTAAAATACTTTATGCTGTATCTGACATCTCTATTTAAAAAACAGATCTGTTGGTGATAATCTGAATAGAAAAACTTAAGTTTGTACCATATTTAGTTTGGCCAGAGTTTTCACAAAATCATTTAGCTGACAGAGCAGCTTTTGTAAACTTTGTTCAGCCTTCCTGTTTTCTGCTGATAGTGTCGCTCTCACACACAGACATGCTCAATATGTTGCAGACAATACATTTCACTTTTGTATCATTTCTTATTTCTCTGTGCTTCTGCTGACTTCAGTTCTCAATGACTCACTGCTGAGGAACATAGTTAAATCTCAGCCTTCTTCACTCAGTAACAGGTTTCACTCCAAAGAGTGTTGATCTTTGTCATGAAACCTCCTAGTAATGGTTTATATGCCACCACTTTATAGTAAAAGTTCCCAGTCTGTTGCAATAAGGTCACTTTTCAAGGTTTTTATCAGCACATTCGTTGAGTAAATGCTGATATTTGATGGCAGATCTTGAGCCAAGAGTATCTCAGTAAGGAACATATTCCTGATTATTTTTTTCTGACCAGCAGATGTTTAATTTTCTTCAAACAAAGTCAAATGAATAAAACTTGACAAGGAATCAAACAAAAATGGCCATGGAAATGGTCGTCTTTGTCTCCTAGAGGACACGCTCTGCATATGACAGCAGTTGTGAAGGTCAACTACTGACATTTTTACTGCCTTTTTAAGAAATGATAATGTAGTGAAACCTTCAATTAAAAAAATTAAATCCGGCGTCTCATTCACAACACAATTTGCTGCTAGTTGGTAAGATGACACAAATTAATAATTCACTTTGTGAACTGATAAATCAGTTGTTTTGTTTCTTGATTGATCCTTAAGAGAAATAATAAAAACAGTCATCACATGCTCTTTCAGAGAACCGCTGAGTCACAGCAGCCAGACCAACCGCCAGGCCAGAGCGAAAAGCCCTGCTGGACCCAGGTGCCGCCAGAGGACATGTTCTGTTTGAGTGAGGGGCGTAGCTGCACGCGATTATGCGATTTGTGCAGCACTACAGCTGAATGATCACACTTTCAAGCTGTTTGTAAGGCTCTAGACGCCCACCTTTGGGTGAAATCAGCAAGTTCTCACCCACTCTGTGCAGGCTGCTTGGAAGGCATTCTTGGAAACGCAGGGAATCACTGACAGGAGAGCGAGCAGGTCAGGGAGTTTGTGTAGCCTCCTGACGATACGCTCTGCAGCTTATAAATTGGTGATATAACTATCAGACTATCAAAGTGAGATGTGCTTTAAAACGCAGTCTGTTCTGGGTTCTATTTTTCAGTTGCATTCTTTAATTTCCTAAAAAGCAGACTTGTCAGGGGTTTCAAATGGCCATGCTTTCTTTTATGATGTGCGACTCCGGCTCTCCTATAGATTGTTTGGCCTGCGAGCTGGAGGAGGTGGATCGTCTGCAGCTTTCACCATTCATCATGGCTGTTTTGTGAGTCAGTGGTGATTAATCTGATTGGTGGTGTTCAGGCTCCGTGTGCCCCAGAGAGGACGCCTGGAACGGGCTTATGTGCCGAGCTAAATGGCCTCCACTGCGTTTATGCCTTCGACTTTCGGAGCGTCTCAGGTGTGAGCGTCACAGTCGGACATGTGGGAACATGGCTGGTGGCGTCGTCAGCGCAGGGCCTCCTTCAGGAACAAACATTACCATGTTGGTCAGTGACTATTTCACTTGATTCAACATCTGTGGGTGTAAGCTTCAGACTATGAATTTTAAAACAGGCAGTCTTAACCCTTCACTGTTAAACAGCAGAAGAATTTCCGGTAAAAAAGGGATAAGATGTGACTCTAAAACTACAAATTATTGTCTGTTTTTATGATTCTGTTTTAATCTAGTTAAAGAGTTAATTAATTAGGCTGTTTTCTCCTTAAGCTCCAGGATACATTTTACCCAGGAATGGTTAGCATCAGAGTTTTTAGTGGTTTCTAAAAAAATATGAATATATTTAAATAGAAATGTTGACTATTGGGTGTCAGTTAGTCACTGAGCTTTCATTATGGATATTATAACACACTATTTATAAATTATAAAGTGTTATTTTCAAGCTGTTAGAATGTTTTAGCAACATAACAGGTAATGGTTTTATCTGGTTGGACCATTTTAGGTCTGACTGACTAAATACTGGCAGTTACTGGTACCAGTACTCATTTTGGTGACATCCTGCACTGCTTGGGTTTTCCAGGAATGTCTGGCAGGAGCTTTCAATATTTTAAAGTGCTTTGACTGATGTTTGAGTATTTGTGAAATCTGTTTGGGGTCCGTCAATGGCTCTATTGACTTCCTTTGTGTTAAAGTTATTAGTTTTCTCATGATGAATAACAACTAGCTGAGAATAAATCTGTACTGAATGGGTTTTATGTTCTAGTAGAACCAGGAGCAAACATATTCTTAACGTGGGCAGCATTTGTTTTACTTGTTTGTTTTCTCAGGATTCACTATTCATAGTTGAGCTCCCCTAGAATAACAAAAAAAAATCTAATCATAATAAAATGATCGGAAAATAGTCAAACTGACAACATTAGTACATTTAAACTTTAGTGTCAAGGGAATCATAATGAATCAGGTGTGAAGATGTGCTGCAGAGAGACTTCAGACAGGCTAAATATCTTATCGGCATTCAAAGTGTGAATTCCTTATGCCTAAAATATAACAGGTATATAATATTACTCCTTTGTGATAAATAATACTGGTTATTTGGGAAAAACTAAGTATTGTTGAATTTGATTTTAGATTTGAAAAAAAAACTTCACACAATGATGTAGACAGTATATGATGCAGTTTTAACCTAAAGACTTGCATGTTGAGGTTCACTGTAATCTATTCTTTATTGCTCATCTTTCTTTGGCTTCCACTATATGAAATTGAAAAAAAATTAATTTTCTAAAACAAGAATAATTTCTCATCAAACATTGCATCCCATAAGAAAAAAATAAATCATTTTAACCTGGTTTAAAAATGAAGACAGCCCAAAGATAAAAGGTAATAAAATGACCCGACTTAATAATGTTGAGTTGTTCCAATTTATTTTCTTGTATTGATCTATAAAACATAAAGCCACATTACCTGGTTGTATAACAGAGTGAATAAGTTCTTGTTTGCTTTCTGGCCACACATAAATGTTTCATAGCCTCAAACACATTTAACAACCACAGTTTGTTTATTTGATAATCATTTTCTGAAATATTTGTTACAGACCAGATGTATTCAAAAGGCTCCACTTTAGTCTCATAAGTTCACAGTGACTTTGTTTCTCATCTGTTCTTAAATGTCTGATGTTTGGGATAAAATCATTTTTTTCTGCTTTTAGAGATCGTTTGGTTTACTTCATGAATAGATTTCTTTTTCCCTTAAATAAAATAAGTACAGACTATCTTTGTCTATTAGGATATTTTTTCTGATGTGAAACACAAAGAAGCAAGAAGAGAATAAATGTGATTTTGTCTTTTATTAATTAATGTTACAACAGAAGTTGTAAGCACTAATGAACAATTTTTTTATGAATCCCTAGCTGCTTTTTCAAAGTTTTCCCAGAATGACTGTTTCTGGTCGAGACAGTTCTGTGAAAGAAAATGGAGGATAATGCATAAGGGCAAATAAATCATCCAAAATACCATCTAATTAAAAAATAGCTTCAGCAGCTCGTGTCATGTAACCAAAAATTCACATCAGTCGTAAATAAGGACGGAAAGCGTATAAACACACTGGACGTGATTTTCATGCCTTAGCATTAGATGTAATTGGCAATAGTAAACCTTGCATGGCTGCACAAAATTGACTCCAGTCACAAGGTTACTGTCTATATATACTCTTTCACTCTTGACTGGTCTTTAATTTTGCAAGACGAACGTCCCTTTCTGTACACAATTAAACCCTTATGTATTTCCAGAATATAAACGTACATAAATGTTGACAGCAAAAGTGGGGTTTACACTCGCACTGAGGAAAAGGATTATTTTCATCTCCCTAACGCCCTGAAACTGTAAAGCACTTGAAATAAAAACAAAAACCTGGTGAAGTAGGAAAGAGTTGAGTAAAGCAGGAGGGCAAATGCTGCGAGGTGAATCCACGTCAAGAGTAACTATGCAATATGCAAATGCTTTAATTAATTACATCATTCCCGCTCAGCTTATTAATCCACATGCTCTCTTCATAACTGTGAAGCAGATCTTGACAGCCACTATGAATGAGGACAATTGTGAGAAATCTCACACACTTGATTTTTTTTTTCCACTCTTTGCTGTAAAGTCCCAAAGCTGCCGCCCTGCAGAGCCACTATTTCTTTGAAAAGACCATCGACTGAAAAATTAGTCAAACTAATCCATGTGATAATTATTCCACTTTCCTAGGGAAAAAAAAGAGGTGCCATTTTTTTTGGAGCGCGTTTGGAGGGTGAAAATGAAACATCCTGTTTTGCAGTCATGTATGTGCAGCAGTGGGATGTTTGCCACACAATCCAATCTGTTGAAGATGGTGGATGAGTTTGGCAGAAAGACGGGCCTCACACATCTGCTCCTCCCTCACAGCCAACTGGGAGGCGCCGGTCCAGCGAGGAGCGTTTTCATTTTCTCATTCTGTTAGCAGTCCACAAATTCAGGCCTGAGTGCCATGACTAACCTCTTGGTAAATAATTAGAGTTGGAGCCGCGGCACTTGGTGGCCACTCAGCTTTGCTCGAGCTGCAGCACCAACAAGACAAGTCAATAATCACTCTTAGCAGGAGCAGAGAAAGCTGCAAAGTCACAATCTACAGCTCAGCAACAAAACATTGATGCTGTGAAAACATTGAAGGTTTTTACTGTGTACAGGAAGGGCTGTTTATTTTTGCTAAATTAAATCCAGTCAAAGAGGGAATGAGAGGAAACATCATGATGCTGCCACCGCCCTGCTTCACAGTTGAAATGATGTCAAGTGTTTTAACATCCTGAAATGTTAATAAGGTTATTAAGAGCAAAAACATCAGAAGCTTTAAGGTTCCCCATACGTGAACTTCTAAATTTGACCAAGGCAATAAATGCAATTTTCTATTACTTTATTTTTTTTGTTATCCTGGCGTTTAGGGAATTTGAATAATTTTGATACATCTTGATGACAATAAGCAGGAAGTGCTTTTTATACCATGTAAAAACTTCTGATTTCAACTGTATGTTTTATAATAAAAAAAATGTACAACCTATGTTAAATCCTTTTTTAAATGCAGATATTCAGAGATTTGCTTGATTGAGCTCTGACCTGCTCATGACATTTAATATTTTCCTTCTTTGCAAGTAGTCATTCATTTTAGATTCAGTTTTTTAGATTCAAAACCACATTCAGATTGTATTCTTGCATATTTTTAATGTCATATATTTGACAGAGATCCTATTCAATTGCTGAAGTTTGAAGTGAATGAAATGATAAACAGTTTTCAGCTGCTGAGTGAAATTTCTGTAGTATCAGTTTAAGCATATCCAAGGATCATGCTCAAAATGCCAACAGTACATTCGTATTTATTTATATTTATTGCATTTGGGCATAAAATAAATGAGGTATTCTTTGTTTAGTTATCATTTATCTGGCATGTCCTTCAGTTTTATACATTTTGTCAGGTAATAACTTCAAGCTTTAAGCCATTTTATTGGAATTTTTTAAAGCAGAGCAACACAAAGGCAAGCATTTTGAATGGAGACTTTTTTTTACAAATAAAAATGATAAATGTTTGATTAATGTTCATAGAAACATTTCTACCTGCAGTTACAGGTGGACGTCTTTTGGCAAAGATCTGCACTTGTTGGCTCTTTCTCATGTAGAAATTAAATATTGTGCCATTTTTTTCTAAATAGCTCAAATTGGATGTTGGGCTCCAGTGAATCCTCACCTAAACCTCCCAATAAGATTAACATCTAGGTCTTTCACATGAACATGTTTTGATATCCTGCAGTGGTCATCACATTATGACTCTACAATATAAATATTAGAATATGACTGTACGCAATGTTAGAATCCTTTTGTTTCATCCTATGTATGAGTGAGTTTCCAAAGTAGGCACCAAATACATCTGGTATAGTGTGCCGTTACTGTATTTAATATGTGTACATTCATTCATTCATTCATTCATTCAATCTTGTTATGTTTTGTTTATTTCCATTTAAAGATTGGTCATGATGAATTTGTTCTGATTTGAACATAAACTGACTTCAGCTCAGGGCTGCATGGTGGATCAGTTTGTAGTCCTGAATGTTCTGGGTTTACATCTGTCTGCAGGAAGTTTGACTTTTCTCCTTTCGTTCTCTCTGGGTTCTCTGGTTTCCTCCGACAGTCCAGAAACATGACTGTAATGTCGGGTTATTCGTAAGAACAACCAGGTACCGACTATGGATGGATGTCGCTGTAATTAAATAAAAGGTTGCATATTTGAACATTTTAAAGACCTTTTTAAAGACTGAACTTTAGCCTTTACTTGACTATATTATGTGTTCGACATTGCAGTCAGTTTGGTTTGGAATCTGATCCATGACTAAAAATGTATTTATTGACGGAAATAAGTGATGGATGTCCCTTATTTGCACCCATCTTATATTCAGTCTGTAGCTGGTTTTGGAAAATTATGAGAAATAATGTCCCAATTGAATTATTTCCTGTTTAAAAGAATATGAAAATGTGCAGTAGTTGAATAAATAATCACATTGTAGCAGCAGATATTTTGAATCGAGGCTCTATGAGGTGCATTTGTTGATCTAATTGTACAAATTCTAGTTTACAGGATGAAAACTCAGTGCAGGAATAGAAACAGAAACATCTGTGTGTGACATTCAGTCTGAATGTGTGACACACATTGAATGTGTGTGTTAGGATTCCTAGAATGTGTTTGTTTCTGTGCTCAGCAGCACTTTAACAACACACTTTCATTGTATTTTAAAGTGCCTTTTCATTAGTCTTTTAATTAAATGTAGATGGTGTTTAATTAAACTTTACTCCTTTAGCTACTGCTAACTCACTAGCTAAGCATCGCTCCAGTATCTCACACAGATTAAAACAAAAACTACCGAATTGTGACGACAAGAAGGAACTGTAGTTAAACTGAGAGAAAAGCCAATTTAAGGGTTTTCATATCCGTAGCCATATTTTGTCATGTTGGAGATTGGCAACAGACCCCCGGCCCTGCAGGCAAACTGGATGAATCCATGTTTTGTTACTGGACAAATTTTAGAGTTTGGATTTCAATGTTGTGAGTGAAATCACTTCCACTCTAGCTCTAGTTCTACTTTCTTTTAATCACTGTATTTTGATATATTGGACATATATAAGGCTTATTGCACAATATGTACATTAATACAAACCCAAACAGTTAGCCTGAACAGAACACAGATAGTTCAGGTTTGCAACAAGCAGATTGCCCTCCATGAAAAGCCGTTTTACATCACTGTGTGCAATAACACAGTTAATGGAGGCCTGGACCTCTTGGAATACTTCACTCTTTATGTAGTCATCTGAAAACCAGGGTACATTTATGGATTTCTATTTTGAAGCTCGTTTTGTTTCATCGCTGCATCAGTGGACAACACAAGGGCGGTGCATTGACCTTTATGGACAGAGTTCACCGCGCTGAAGGCTCTGCAAGCTTCGCCCCTCTCCATATTAGAATACAGAGCCACGCTGTTGCAAGTCCTACTGCTGCTGCTGCTGCTGCAGCATCATGGCCCTATGCACTGGCTCTCTTCCCAGCATGCTTCATAGAGGGGAGGTGTCAGGAGGAGGGGGTGAATAGAGATGAGAGGAGGCAGAGAAAGGTTGAGATTGTGGGTAAAAACAAGCGGTCAGAGGATGTGGAAGAAAGAAAGAGGTTTTAGAGGAGGAACTGAGTGGATGAGGACGAGTGAACTGAGAGCAGATTCTTTAAAACATGCTAGTTTCTGAGAGGATGGCTGACTGAACAGTGTTGATATGGATGTTAGACAGCACAGCCACATTTATTTATTTATTCTTTATTGAAATTTGTGGCTCATTTGCAAATATCCTAAACATGGCATAAGTAAATTCTTTCAATGTTACATTTTTTGTCCTCTGTTGTTGTTTTACAATATCTCTTTTCAGTGGTGCTAAGCTATTCCTAGTGAAACACTCCAACCCACGCACAGCCAGGGAGGGAGGGAAGGAGTGAATGGATGGATGGAGTGAGGAAGGATAGTGTTTGTGCCATGACGGAGGGGGTCACTGCCTGTCAGGGAGCTTTTGTGTCTTTAAAACTCATGTGCTGTTGCCAGTGAAAGTCAGTCATGCACACAACATGGAGACAGGCTTACAGTGTACCATAAACACGACCACAGGTGAACAACATCTATGCTTTAGTGCTTAAACTGTCCCCTAATGCACACACTCTGTTTTCTATTCTGGTTAATTAATGTTCCACTCATTATTGATTGGCTGAATTCTGGGTCTGCATTTTTATTTAATAAAAATGTCAGAGCAGTTACACTGATTTGTACCATAATTGTTTCAGTGCATTGCAAAATTATTGATGTTGAACTTTTTTGGGTTTTTCACATTCCACTTATAATGTGACTAAACACACTGTTAGTATGGTGACGCATGGTGGTGGCAGCATCATGGTGTGGGATTGTTTTTCTCTGAATGGAGTTAAACACAGAGCAATCCTGGAAGAAAACCTGTGAGGCTGCAGAGCCAGAGGCGTTTATTGCACCATTTTTCATTATAATAAATGCCTAAAAATGCCATAATAAGACTTTTGATTAACTCTCATAGCACTTAATTCCAATTATCAATGTTTGAAAACTGTTGAAATGTAATTATCCATTTTTTCTCATTTGTTCCATGAGTAATACATTTCAGTAAACTAGAATTATGGTTAAATGCAGTTATTACATGCAGTTTAATGATAAAAAGCACATTTCTTTATATGGCTGGTGACCTGAAGAAGCCTGTTTCATGTTCTTGTCAACATCAGAGTTTGTGTTTGTCGGGCTGTGGTTTTCTTTTAGCTTCATTCATCCACTGCCTTTTGTTGCTCTATCACTTAAATTAAATATAATGCCTCGCATTTTGTGGCTTTATGTAAAAAAAAAAAAAAAAAAAGAAACAGGGTCCTGTTTTACAAAAAAGGCCTGTTTTACTTTAGCAACCAAAATCCTTAACAGAAACTTGAGCCACTGACAGTAGCCATGTCCGAATGCTTCACGATCTACAAGTTGTCATCCCTGTAAGTGAAGCACATTACAGAGTCGCCAAACTCTAAAAGCTTGCATCGCTCAGGGAAGGATTACTCATACATTTAGGTTTTATAACACTCAGCGCTTAAAATAACTGCATTTTCAACTAGACCATTACTGCAGTTTAGATAAATGAATAGAAAAATATTGACATTTTGTTTGCTGATAGAAAAATACCAAGAAACAGTGTTTTTCAGAGATTTATTCTCTTAAATCAGACACACAGAGTTGCAGCTTTGGCCACAAAAGAGGAATTCATTTATCTGGTTATTTAACAAGGTTGTTAGTGTTCAAAGTAGTGTAAAAAAGCATGTGTAAAATGATTTATGGTGTAAAGGTGTTAGTGGTTCCTATAGTGCACACTGCTAAGAGGGAGTCAGCAGGACAAATTCATGCATGTGTGTCACAAACACAGCAAGGCGAATGACCGAGATCAGCAGGGAGACGGGAGAAGCAGGAAGGCAGAGGGATAACAGCAGGGATTTACATGCAGCCACACTGGCAGGTTCACCAGAAAATAGAGCAGGGAGACAGTGTGTTGGACAGACAGACTGCCAGATGAGCTGGGGGACAGAAGACAGGATATACATTCATCCATGACATGGATGTGGTGCTTAGTTCGTCTTTTCATTGCTCTTTCTGTGTTAGTTGTATTACATTTACTACCATACACTTCTTTACAGATTCAATGATTACAATGAAGAGAAAGAAATTGTTTTTCAGCTCCATGCAGAGCATAAAAGTGTTAACTTCAATGTGTTAAATCCACACTTTTAACCATGCGCTCACATATTCCCGGTTTTTATTGAATCATTACGCTTGCCGCCTAGAAAGCCAGTGGAAGTTCGGCTATTTGTCAGCGGGGGCTTCTTAATTACGACATCTGAGGAAGCGGGTCGGAAAAGCCCCTGGAGGGTCGAGACACACTGATGTGAAGCCAAGCTGTCAGGGCAGCAGAGCGCCCAGAACTTTCCAGCAGAGAGGAGGACCGGCCTATTTAGGTTATTGTGATCCAGGATATAGTTCAGCTCCAACCCTGACCCCAGAACATGCTGTTCTTATATTTTTTTCCCCCTTCACTAATATTTTACAACCGATCATTTATTTTCTAAGCTCTCCTTCTCTGCCGTCTTTCTGAGGTCTCTTTGTTTTTGGTGCCGCCGCTCTGACTGCTACAGTATCAGCTGGAGGTATTGTTGTTGCTCCAGGAGATGAGTCTTGTCCTGATGGTGATCTCATTTCTGTTTGCTCTGAAATGAAACAGAAGGATCCAAGAGTCTTGGGCGAAAGTGAAGAGAAAAAAAATACAGTAAATTCGATCTGCAATTAGCAGATGACTGATGCCATAAATTAAAGCTGCTTTTTTTGTAACTGTAACCTGAAAATGAATGATAAGTGAGTTAAAACAGCACTCACTGCTGGGGTATGTTTTCATTTTGAGGCGGTGTATTATTCTGACTCTGGATCCAAGTAATTCTGTATTGGTTCTATCTGTGTTCATTAAGCTTTGCAAAGTGTCACTTTTGTTTAGAGGCAAAAATCCAGTTCAATGACAGACATAAGAGAGGCATTAATGAGAAATATCTTTGCAGTTACAGTCAGTCATTAGCAGAACCTGACACAAAAATATGCTTTAACATTTGGACCAATGTCAATATTAACATAGTTTATATAGTCAATATTAAAAAATGTATTTTTGCAAATAAACCACATTTTGAAAATATCCAATACTAAGCTACTATAGACTATACAGGAACTCCAAATCTACAAATTTATTTGCAGTATAACTCTAAAGCAGCAGAATATGTAGCAGGGGCATACATATGTTTTTCTGATATCCTTAATAACTATGTTGCAATGAAACTAGAGTTTCATTTCTAATACAGCAGCTGTAGCCAGATGCAGGTTTTTCATGAGAGTTGTTGTTGAAATAGAAAGTTTAATTTCTTTAATTTCATCTGTTTATTTATCTCACCGTAGCAACATTAACTATATTTTCACATCTTGCATGCTTTTCTGCATCCTTACTTTACAGAAAGAGATTTTTCTTTCATAAACAGACTAATTTTAGTCAGTGTCACACTTTTGATGAATGTAATATTCTGACTCATTTCATACATTCTGCAGTCACATCAATAGTATTATAAAATAATGAGATCTTTAGAGCAGTGTGATGCTGGACCACTCCCAGCGACGAAGGCCTCATTCTGTAAACAGAACACATTCACACATCTGTGATCCATTTCTTCCTCTGTCCCTCTGTCAGATGGGTCCATATGGCATCTCTCACGTCCCCTGCTACCTCTATCAAAGTCACATCTCTGCTGTCAGCTCCTGTTTTATGTGTGATGGTTTGCTGCATTCTGAAAAGCAGGCTACGTTTTATGTGAAGCATGCACTTCAATTATACATCTGATGATACCATTATAGCTGTGTAGTCATGTCTTTGCTTACTGTTTAATGGTGGCCTGCCATGCTTACAGCCTACTGCTGACATTATTGGATATATACGAGTGTATTGTGTTTAAATAATCTGCTAAATTTAGGAAAGACAAGTTCTGATTGGTGCTTTTTACAAAATGAGTTTGACGGAGGTGATGGGTCACAGTATGGAAAAACAAGCAGAAGCAGAGCTGACTGCTTAGACAGAAGCATATATGTGGAAATCATGAGCAAAGCCTACGATCCATCTTTGGATCCGACGTTCCACAGAAAAATATGTGATTATAATGGAAAAATTACGTAAGTTTATTCCTTAGTTTGTTCTTAAAAAGCGCACATAATGTGTTTTAAAGAATCTGTGATGATTCCAGGATAATTTAATTAATGATTGACAGTCTATAAGTAGAAAAGACTTGAAAATGCTTCCCCCTTCAAATCAAACATTTCCCTGTGTTTGAATCTCCATGTTTTAGTGTTGATTCATGTAAACTGCTACTAAGCAGAGCTTCAGGGATCGTGGATTGTAGTTGTGTAGCTAAACACAAGTGATGTGAACAATTTTCAGGTTTCTCTGCTGAATTTAGGGATGTCATCAAAACTTGATGTATAAGGAAAATGTTTGTGAATATTGTGATCTTGTGAGAAAATCTATCACCAATGAATACTGACCTATTTTCATCCTTTTCCAGAAGTTGTTACAGACAACATATACAAATATAGATTTTTATTGTTCCCTCTTATGTTTTCTTGTCTTGCAGAGTGAAAACTGTGGGACCTGTGATCAAACCAGAGTGAACGACCAGATCAGGAACATCTCATTATAAAGTGGGGAAATTTTCCCAGTTCCTCTTTTTTCCACTTTCAAACTCCTGTTATACATTTCACTTTATTTTTTTCTCTTCCCCCCCTTTTTCATGACCTGGATGAAGGACTCAGAGCTTCTTCTTTATCTTCTTCTTTTTCTTTTCCAACGAGACCAAAAGCAGATGCCAAACTGACTGTGTCAAAAAAAGAAGCAAAAAGAAGCAAAAAACAATATTTAATGAAACTACATTTCTCTACATAATCATACAGTATCTAGTCAAACAGGCCTCAGAACCCGATTTATTTGTGAACCTTTAAGTCCTCCATCATATTAACAACTTATTTACTCCTGACTACTTAATCTTTCAGTGTTTGCTGCTCTCAATGCGAAAACTGCGTGATTTTCCTGCCAAGACCATAATCAGTGCATTATTGGTTCAAAGTGCTTTATAAACAGTTTGCGTTGTGACAGAGGAAGCATGTGGTGAGAAGTGATAATTCTCTGACGGCGTCTGAAGGTTTTATTTTAAATCTGAGCGCCGTTTTGACTGACGGGTAACACAAGCCACGTTTGACCAGATAAATCCAAGCCCGCCATCATTGCCGCCGCCGCTGCTGCTATCTCAAAGGCTTAGACGTATACTGTCCTCTCAGTCTGCGCTGTGAAACACTGTTGACACTTTGCCTATCTCCTTCTTCCAGTTGCTTACATTAGAAAGGCTTCTCAGTCATTGTCGTCTCGTTTCGTCCATATGTTGAGCTTGATTACTGACGTGAAATCCCCCTTTATCAAGTCCCATTGAGCTCTTCTGCATTCTTCTTTTTACTCCCGAAAAAACATGCAATTTAAAACCTTTCACTGTACTCATGTTTGTACGTGAAAGACAAAAAAAAATTTTATAAGAAGGAAAAAAAAACAAGATCATAACCTGAAGCCATACCGAACACCAGCCATACAGATTAACTTTTAAATTTGCAAAGCTTCTCACAGTGTTTTAGATTTTGGTTTTCCAACAAAGTGATCTTTGTCATATTGGTGCACACACACATTCAGGGAACCCATGAGGCACCTGCTCATGAAAAACTCCCAAATTCTTATGTTTGGAAGAAAGATGATCTTGTAAGTTTGTAGTTTTTCTAACTGCTTTTTCAAGAATTGTGCAGTCGGATCGTCCGCGGCGTCAAATCGTGGCAGCCACAGCAACCAGGCCGAGTTCCCTGTCTGCGTCCCGTTTTCCTCTGCGTTGACGGATGAATCCAGACAGTTTCATGTCTGTTCTGTGGGCAGAACCTCGCTGCCCTGCTAGAACCGGGCCCAAGCCCTCCTTTGTTCTCTTCTGTTGGGCCAAGCTAAACTCAGAGCAGAGACACTCGAGCAAGGGTACCGATCGCACATAAATCTGCAGCTTTATTTTTTTTTTAAAGAAAAGTCTTCAGTTTTTAAGTCTTTGCCAGTTTCCATTGACATTCTAGTTTAATGGACTGACCATTTCATTCCAGTAGCTGCTGGAAAAACTTTGTTTCTTGAAAGTCCCGATGCTGCTCAATGCTGTTCATCTGCAGTAAATTCATTGAACAACATCATAGCTCACAGTTTTTAAATCCCAGTATTTAGACCAAATTCCGAAGCATACAGACCTTTATTGATTTAACTAAGTTACTTAGTGGAGCTCAAGATGGAAATTGATAGTGTCCTATAGAAGATGTACAAACTGAAGAAGCTTGTGCCAAATTCAAACTGATTTTCTTTCGGCTTGTTAAACAGAGAACTCTGAAGCTGCCATCACTGTTGTTTACAGACACACAGCCTGGAATAAAATTATTTTCTTTCCATGTCAGATTATTATTATAATTTTTTTATTTACAACGGACAACAGAAGTGCCAAACTCCCGGAAGAATAGATCCAACATTGGTTCAAGCGACCTGAAGTTTACATACAGCGCTAAATGTTTACAATCCACCGTTTCCATAGCAATTTGTTGTGTGCCAACCTGGGCGTTCCCGTTGGTCATTTTGTTAAGAGTTTACAGTTTTCCTCAAACACTTTTCTTTTGTTTACAGAACATATGTAAATACTGCCATTTTGAAAAGTTTTGAGTTTTGGCCAAGGGGAAAAAAATGCCACTCTGCCAGCTGACAGACCTATACTAATTATTCAGAACCCAGTCATATTGTGAAGTTAATGTTGGCTGGTTTATGAAACTGTTGTACAGGCAGTTTGAACAGGGCCTAAACTCTCTGAAAACCTCAATGTTTACACAAGCTGCTTTTGGGAGGGATTTCTATCCAGAGAAATGTTTACATTCAGATGAACGAGTGAAATGCCAAACACATTCATAAAACAGCTGCTGAACTGCATCTGAACTAAAAACTGAAGTTCAAACATTTTCATCACAAAGGTTTTTATATTTCAGCCAGACGCCATCTTGGAGTTGAACTCTGACAGTTGATTTCCCTTTCTAAATCACGGCTGAAAACCTTTACCCCAGAACAATGAAGTCCTCGTTTTCAAAGAGGATGATCCCCCTTTTTGCCGTCCTGTTGCTTTTCTCTTGCCTCCCCGTTTCCCCCCTGACCGTCACCGTGGAGCGGCGAGATGCCGGCGGCGACGCCATGACGCTTGACGGCAGCAGTGGCACCTCTGCTGGAAAAACCTTGTTCCTCCTGACCGGCTACAAGTCAAACTCTCACGGCGGATCCAAAGTGCCACCGAAAGCGGCTGAGATGAAGGATGATGAGATGAAGGATGATGAGAATCCGGCGGCGGCGGTGATGGCTGAGCTCCCCCCGAAGCCCCTCCCACAGAGGATGTTTCCACGGAACGCCACGGAGAACCCGCTGAAGCCTCCGCTCAGCGGGGCCCAGGTCGCCCCGCCGTTGGTGGATAATGGAGAAGTTTGCAGGTATGAATGTCCTGTGATGCTGTTATTTTTGCTAAAGTCAAATTGTACTTGTGAAAACAAATTATAGCAACCCAAAAAAAATGAAAAAAATGTTTAGTGTTCTGCAAAACAAAGCACTAAAAAGGTAGTAAAATAACTACAGAATAAAAGTTGTTCCACAATTTAAGGCTGGTATACCTGTAATTGAAAAGTCAATTGGTATCAAAATGAACCAAAAGAATAAACTATAATCCCTACTTCTACTAAAATAACATATTAGTTTACAGTTATATTAATAATGTCACATTTGTGTCTTATTATTTCAATTCTGATACATAAAATTAGGCAGAATTGTAGAATAAACACTTGCTGGAGTTAACAGTAGTTTCCAGTTAGCCCCAGATTCTGTCCGCTGCTGTAAAGCAGAATGTAAATTCATACTTCCTGTTAATTGGTAACAGTTAAAAATGAAATTGCAGTGTTACTTTAATAAAGGGGATGGGTGATGCTCCTTTGGAATCTACATGACAAAAGATTTCACAACTGGAAATACATTCAAACATCTTTGTAAGCATGAAGCAATTGGTTTAGAAGTCTTTTAGCCAGCTGGCCAACAGTGCACAGGTGTGGGTGGACCAGCACTACTAAGCTCTGGTCACTGTGGCACTTTGCCTGGAATTTATTTAAAATGACTTTAACTATCTATTTAACTATGTTTTTAAAAAAAAACCTTGAAGTGCCTTGGCTCCCTAGATTCACCTGTGAAGACATAGTGCTAAGTATGTTAATCTCCAAATATTAGAAAAAGTTCCACATGAATGGAAATACAGCCAGAGAGACTAAAAGCCTGTTAGAAACAGACAACAGATAAAAATATGAGCTGTTTTGCATGAAACATGTTCATGTTGTTCAGCCAAATCTGCAGGTTAAGCTCATCCCTGTTTACCAAGGTCAAAAAGGGAAAATAAAATACGATGAGAAAAATTGACGGGAGCAAGAAAAAACAATCGAAGGTTGAAAATTAAAATCTGAAAAGTGCATTTGTTACTTTGGGTTAAGTTTAAGAAAAAAGGATTATAGTGTTTTGCCTTTTGCAGAAGTGAGGCTGCTGTTTGAGTGACTGCAGCTTCCACCGGCTCGTTTAATGTGTTCATCTTACTGGATGCCATAAAAGCAAAGAACACCATGATTCTCCTGCAGCTCTCATCCTGATCCCACCGAAGCTCATGTTCCGCACTGAGAGGCGTCTTGCTGTTGCTAGGCAACAGATAATCAGCTCTAAATCAGTTGTCTGTTGGCGAGCCACACACTGCGACCGCATTCAGGCAGCCAGAAGCAGAACAAGCAGGGAAATACAAGACGAGATCCAAAACATGCATAAGCTTTCAACTTTCTGTCTGTTTTAATTTGTTATTCAGGACTAGGGCTGTGTAATAATATCGATTTTGCGATATATATCGATATTTTCTTTGCTAGAAAAAAATCGATATTCATCCGCTTCGCCAGGAGAGTGATTCGGTCATCAGGCTTAGAGTGATTCCTTCAGATGTTCAGGTTAAAATGGTATCAAACTATTCAGAGCAGGTACTTGGTTCACTTTGCTTACTTTACTAATGCATGTCAGCTACAGTTTGGACTGTTTCAATTAAAAGAAACATGTTTTCTCACCACTTCTTTGATTGATTTTGTCCAGCTGTCGACTTTAAGTCTGTGTCCAACCAGAGCCAGGCATTGTGTAGTTGGTGCTTTTAATCAGTTTTCAGTTAAATTAATTCATTCCAACTTTATAACAGTCACAAAATGTCACCAAAATCTCTCTGTCCCTCTAAAATCTTTCAGAAAATCGCAAAAGTGTATCAAATTGTATTGTTGGATGAATGTCGCAATATATATTGTATTGTGAGCAGAATATTGTGTATCGTATCGTGAGATTATTGTATCACTACAGCCCTATTCATGACTTCTATTCATTTCTATCTTGCCTTGGGTACTAGTGTTGTTTTTTTTAATTTTAATACACTCCAGATTTTAAGACTTAGTGGAATGTGCTTCTCTGTGATGAAACACTTTCGTCACAAAAGTTCAGATTTATGTTTTGCGCTTCGCTCCCCAGGGGTTACTATGACGTCATGGGGCACTTTGACAACACGTTCAACTGCTCCCAGGGCACCTATCGCTACTGCTGTGGTACCTGCCAGTACCGGTTCTGCTGCGAGCACCGCAGGAACCGACTGGACCAGGAGTCCTGCAAAAACTACATCTCCCCTGTGTGGGCTGACCCGCAGGCCCCCGTCAGTGTGCCTGCTGCCAACAAGCCCGACCCCGACTTCGAGACGCTGCAGCAGCAGAGCAGCAGGTCAGGGTTGGAAAAAAAACCACATGATGCATGTAAATAATATTTTAGATCAATGTACACCAAATGTATTACCAAAACCTCAACCTTAATGAAAACCAAATATAAATATAATTTCACATTAGGATTTCAACTTTAGGGAATATCATAAGTTTTGGTTAAAGGTAAGAAAGTAAATAATTTGAGTCCCAAGGAGCAGCTTTGTTCACACAGCAGGTCTTGATGCTCAGTTTTGATATTTTTGATGAAATCCTTTTTTTTTTTTTTGCATGGTCCTACACACCAACTAAACCCCGACCACAATGACACTTAAGTGTGAACCGTTTACAAACCTAAATTGACAGAAAAAGATCATTGACGTCACCCAACAGCACACTGTCACACTGATTGAACTGTGTTTGTATTGGTTTTAAAGTTGTTCAGCAATGAGAATCAACAGTTTTGTCACAAGATCATCACAACATGAAGGGAAGTCTGTTTTGGATGTGCAGTCAGAGCCAGAACTGGTATTATAATCAGACATGTATCTAAATTTTAGTACCGGATTTTCCGGGTTTGGTTTGTTATTATAATGTGAAAGCAGATCATAAGAGTCCAGAATATCAAGTTGAATACCTGATACCTGGTCTAACCTCTTATTGTTTCTGAATGCAGAGGTTCAAACCTACTGAAATACTTAACTGAACTTTTTTTGGGTGGAACTGCTTTCTTAAAGCCACTAAGCGATTGAGAGCAGGACACTAGAAATCATAACTTTTTCTCCTTTTCTGCTTGTGTCTGCATGACTTTATGCTTTTCATTTCTCTCCAGTACGGGTTACGTGATCGGAGGGGTGATTTCCTTCACCCTGGTGGTGGCTGTGGGCGTCAGGGTCGCCTTCAGCAAGGTGGCGCGTCGACCCCGCAACAGAGATGTCAACATGCCCAGGTGAGACCGACTGAAGAGCCCCAAATACAATGTCTTTCATTATTTTACACTGAGAGAACTTTAAATAAACAGATTTTTTTTTCTTTCAAATTAAAAAAGCTAATGATTTGAATTTCAGTCTCGTTCTGGGCTCACTTTGCTCTTCGACACCCACCAGAGTTAGAACAGGCTGGGTGATTTGTGGTAGCAATTACTGAGGCGATGGATCAGGGAATTGTTGTTTACTATTATCGCGTTTCATTTAATTAAAGCCCTAAAGGAAAGTTAGCAGTGAGGAAGAAATGGCTATAAATTACTATGGGAAAAAATGCACTGCGTTTATCAAACTGCTGACCTCCAGCAGTCGGGGGGGTTACTTCCTAAAGTTCTTATAGTTTTCATTCAGTTTTTTGGGACTGGGTCATGTGTTGCTGCTCTCTCAATTTTACCATCACTTGGAGTCTTTAAGGTTTATTTTTGAGCTCCTTCATCTCCAGACAGGAATACTGCTCTGTACATATAGAGCTTAAATTATTGAAGTTTATGTTTAATATCTGAACTTTTGACTTAATTTCAATATTAATGTACAAAGTGAAAGATAACTGACACTTTTACTCCCATAATTTAAATGGAAGGTTTAAATTCCATTTAAACAGTTAAAACAAGACATTAAAGATAAAAAAAAGCATTTTTTTGAGTGATTCCCTCTTTTCACCTTTCTCCGCTCTGATCCACTCATCTTTCCTGCACTGACTCAGATCCCTGGTGGACATTTTGCGTCACCAATCGAGCCCCGTGCAGCAGGGAGACAGGAACAACGCCGGCATTCTGACCGCCACCACATCCGACGGCCGCACGTCCAAAAACCTGTACACCCCCGTCCTGCAGCTGAAGGACAACCGCAGTAAGTGACAGAGCGGCGCGAGTCGAAGCCAACGCGTTCGCATGTTTGCGAAGGTGAAAACATAAAGCGACAGTGTCACATTCAGGTTACACGAGCCTTCGGATCCGGCTTGCTCACTGCGTCCCGAGTGATAGGGAGGGTAATTATCACTGCTGTTCTCCTGGTTTTCAGATCTCACTTCAAACTCAGTAGCAGTAACACAATTCGCACTTGAGGTGGAAAACATTTTGCTGGGACTGAGATGCTGTCAGACGCTGCAGTTTTACAGGAAAGGAAATGTGCTTATCTGTGAAACAACAAGTTACTAAGATATTTTTTAACTACAAATGGTTTTTAATTATTTTCGTCTTTTACTATTATACAATATATGCAATTACGAGAACTTTGCAAAGAACCGCATACATTTCTGAGCCACATATTTCTTACGGGAAAATTCGACAGATTATTTGAAATGTAACCATAAAAATCCTCTCTAATTCACATTTTGACCTTTCATTTTGACTCATTGTCATTTTCTGTGACGATTAATGAAATGTTGAGAAAAATCCACAGCTTATAGAATTTAACAGAGTGGGACACGGAATACTTTTGTTGCTATGGGGATCAGTGGAGGTGAGAGAAAGCTTAAAGTTGCAGTGAAAATAAATGAATTAACCAATATTCTCCCTTTGCTTTTCATTCTCTTTCTCTGATTTTCTTTCATTCTCTCCACGATGTGGACTGTTCTGCAGAAAATACTGATGAGATAATTGTCAAACCTTCTGTTAGAGAAGCTCCTAAGTCATTTTCTACGCATATTTTGGTGCAAAATTCCGACCTTAAAACAAATGAAACAGACAGAAATATAATTCCTGGAGGGAATGCTGTTTTCTCCTTCCTGTCCATTTCTCCTCTCTCTGCTGTCTCTACCGCTGTCCCTCTCTGTCTCTTTACTGACACAAATGCTTACGCGACACACGCTCTCTGTCTCTCGAGTTTTCGTCCATCAGTTTGTTGGCTCTGCTCTCTCTGCAGCTGGGAACTTGCACCACCCTTTTAACCAGCAGGGGTCTGCCTCCAGCCCCAAACACTCTGCTACCATCGGTAAGCCTCGTGGTTAGCAGCGCGAGTCCAGCGCGGGCGGCGGCGGCGCGCTGCCGGCCGGACCCTCGGCCTCCCCACCACCACCCTGTCCGTCTGTCTCTGTCGGCCTGCCGGATCGCGCTCTTAAAACAGCTGCGCCAGTCTCAACACTGTGTCTGTGTGTGGCTTCCCTGTGCGGAAGCTGTGTTGAAATTGGCACGTTGTTCATAAGAGCGTTAGCTTCAAGTTGTCTGGCCTGCCCTGGCTTTACTGCAAGTCTGTCTGCCCACCTCTCGTCACCCACTACCACCACAAGCCTGCTTCCAAATGTGCTTGTTCTTCTCTCTCTGTTTTCTCTTTTTGTTTAATCTCTCTGTGCCACAGTGACGTGCGCTTACAGCTGACACCGAACATGAGAGGAGGGTTTGCTGCGAACAGAGCGGCTCTCTGTTTCTCCCAGCTTTGCACCAAGAAAACAAAAAGCAATGCTAGTTGATTATCTTAAAAATATAAAATAAAAATAAAAACTGATGCAAGTTGCGTCCATGGAAGGAAATGAGCTGCTCATGAATGTAAAGTAACGCTGATGAAGGTTCTGTCTGTAGGATGTGGTAACCATGGCGATCTGATGGTAAAGAGATCAGTGTGATTTCCACTGAACTTTTTAAGTTTTAGTGCAGTTATTGTGAGCGTCTACACCTACATGCATTTCCTCTGGAATGAATTACACAAGAAGGCATCTGCAGTGATTAGAGCCAGCTTTGCCCACAGATGTTACACTGATGGTGTTCATTAGTAAAAGAAAACTAAAAGTAATTGATGGTTACATTTAGAATCGAAGCCGTTTGTTGCGCTGGCTTTAATTTGGGTTAATGGATATCAGGAAGAGACACTGAATTTAACAGAAAAATCTTTCAAACACCTTCTGGGTTTTAGCTCATTAATGTCCTCTAATGATCAGGCAGTTGTGGTTTTAGAGCTTTTAAACCTTTATTGGATCGTTTGTCCTCTTTTAGTCATGTTCCATTACATGACCTCTTCTCTGTTTGGCTTGTTTCTTTTTTTTGATGGATTCTTCTAGTTTTTCCATTTTAACAGCCACTTTATTAGTCACATTTTCAGTCCTCAAATTTAAACCTGTGCAATCAATTCTTCTTAATAAAAGTAGGTAAGGTGTTATGTTTGATCACTATAATGTTTTTGAATTTTCCCCAGAATTAATGACATTTATTCCCATGATGACAAATGTAAACTTTTGATGGTAATTTTAGATTTGCATAGAAGAACCTCAAAAAAAAAACCCAATAACTTGGCTAATAAATCATAAACTAGAAGGTATTCATTTTTCAGACAACTGAAATTCTGATTATAAAAACATTTGGGATTACTTAAAAAGATGCATTGTAATTATAAAAAAATAAATAAAAATAGCTCATTTCCCATGTGCAGATGTTCTTTTTTTTCTCACACCCTAAAGTGGTTAATCTGACTCTGTTAGTATTTAGTTGATACCATCTGGAGTTGGAAAGGCAGCAGTGCAGAGAGGAGCTCAGTGAAGTGGTTCCCTGCATCACATAACATGAACACATCTGAGAAGATTTCCATAAAGATTCTCTGTACATATACAAACACACATGAACACACACAGTCACCTTTGCATTAAGCTGTATGCTGGTACATAAACACAGTATGTTATGTTCAGTACTTGATGCTTTCTGCTTGTTTTCTCTGTCAGCCTTCATCATGTTCACTTCCAGCTTTAAACTAAAACTATCGCAGAACTAGCATTGCTTTTTTTACACAATGTATGTATGTGTGTGTGTATGTGTGTAACAAGTACAGAGGTCGATGTGGTGTGTGTTCCCTGGGTGGCACTTAACAGAGACATCATTGGCCATTACAGCCCATTACTGTCAATGGTCAATGACCAGTATATGTCCTGCAGTTATCTTAACAAGATCGCAGCCCATAACCGCTCCCACCCTGAATGAACTCTGCTAGTGTCTGTATTGAAGACAGGAAACGGTAAATGGCCACGTTATGCAACCTTTAATTGTTGTTCTCCAGTTTTTTCCCGCTCTCAATCCCAGAGGTGTAGTTTCTCTTTGTCTCTCCTCATGGATCCAACATTTCTGATCCCCGCTTGGATGATCGTGACTGATCGGCATGTTTCTGATTGAAGATCTGAGCGTTTGTCTCTGTTTGAATCCACATGTGAGGTCCCTGCTGAGTGCACCCACATGTTGGCTCATTTACTGTACAGCTCTGTCTCTCTGCTGTTTGCAGCATATATGAATGTGTTTGTATACTTTATGACGTAGCTGGTATCAGTGTACATGCTGCAAAGCAAGCATCTGTGCCCCCCTCTCCTCCTCCTCCTCCTTTTCCTCCATGTTGCTAACCTCACATAAGACAAGTCATTTCTGTGTTTACTGATCTATGTTGCTGCTTTTGCACTTTGCATAAATGTGACTGTATGTGCACTAAGATTCCTTCTGAAGCCATCAGTGTGTTTCTGTGTATTTATATGTGGCTGGTATGTTGGTGTTGCAATCTTAGATGAGCAGAACAGAGTTGTATTTATAGATGGTCGCCATGGAGCTAAGAGACACTTCCTATGTTCACTGATAGTTACCCAGCTTGTAGATTCTTCCTTTGTTCAATCTCCCCTTTCCTACTTCTTGTTTATATTACATTATTTTATTTTCATTGTTTTCTTTTCTCTACCTTTAAAACATATTACATTTCCTTTCATTACCTCTTGGAGTTCCTTTTAAAAATCTTTACCCCTTGGTTATTTAAAAATGCAATTATGTTACAACCAAAACCTTGGATTTATTTTATTGGGGTTTTGCAACAGACACAAAGTAGCAACAGTGGAAAAGAAAAAAAAAATGTTAAAAGTGTGTTTCTGTGTATTTCTGAGTCTTTTGTGACGTGTCTGTAGCAGCTTTGCTTGTCTTTAGATTGAAATGAAAACATTTTGGTCCATTTTTCTTTGTACCTCAAACTCGGTCAGTTTAGATAGAGTATTTGTTAGCATCAATTGTCATATGTCATATTTAGGTCTGGACTTTGACTGGGCCATTATAACACATGTTGTACATTTAGAAGCTTTGTCCTCCAGGTATTTCACACTGTGTAGATCTGTCCCTCCCCCCACAGCATGATGCTGCCATCATGTTTCTGGTTGTGGATGTTTTTTTTCTTCCACAAAATGTTTAGATGAGCACTTTCATTCACATATTTACTGGCACCCATAAATGTTTTCATCCTTTTTTTCTTACTGGCCATGTCCTTTTATAATGTTTCTTGATGTTTTAGGATTTTTTTTAATAACTTAAATGTTTAAAATAGTGTGTAATTCTCCTTTTGCCTCATAGTTATGGACTACTTTCTGTTTCTGTCATGTAAAAACCCAATAAATTATATTCATTTCTATTTGTAACATGATAAAAGTCTAAGGGGATTTACTCTTCCTGAACGCTCACCTCATTGTTTTCCTTCTACTCTCCTTCCATCCATTATATTTTCATATTCATATTCAAACTTTTTTCATCTCTAACTTGCTTCCTTTTGTTTCTTCCTCCTGTCCATCTCTTCCTGTCTCTCCTCAGAGCGAGGGCCTCGTTTGAACAACACCTCCCAGCTGTCGTCTGGGCCCAGCCTGATTTCAGGAAGCGGTAAAGGTTCTGGAGGAGTCGGCATCCTCACCGGGAGCATGAGACACAACAGCAGCCACCCGTCTTTCTCCCACTCCTTCCACAACCTGGCGCAGCTGCCCCCGTCCTACGAGGCGGTGATGAAACCAGAACTCAGCCGCTACAGCTCCCTGAAAAAACTGGGTGAGTTATTATTTGTTTCTCCTATGAAATGCTAATTAAAAGTGCTACTTCTGTTTCGGACATTTCACACACTTGCAGTAAGTGTTTACTGCAAGTCTGTTTTTGTATTTTGAATAAATACAAAAACAGTCTTCAAATTATTTAATTTTATAAGGAAATAAAAACATTATCGAAACCCCAATAGGCTCATCTGAAAATATAATTACCCCTTTAACGAATTAAGTTTATTTTCACCAGATTTTTGCATCAGCTTCACTATAGAAACTGTTTTTTTACTGTCTGATCTCTAGAGTCAAGAAATCCATTTAACATGGCCTGTCTGGTAATGTGAAGTAGATATAAAGATCTCAGAAAGAGGTTCTAGTTAATTCTGTGCAGGCAGAATTTACACAAATCATTCTTTTCCTGGTTCATAAACTTGGTGCTTTGCTGTGAATGCCATAAAATTTAATGAATAATGCTTCAGCTGCTTTCTGTGCACCTCTCAAACTTCCCTTAAAATGTAGTTTTTTGCTCGTGTTGGTTAAATGTTTATTCAGATGAAGCTCACATTACATTATGTTTCTTCATATGCAAATTTCAGCAGATTGGCCAATTGGGAATAAAAAAAAATTGGGAAAATGACTGTTTCTGTGACAAAAAGATTATTTGATGTAAACAAAAACTTCTAAAAAAAGCTACTGTATTTATTTTCAAGATTTCTCTGAAGCAATGATGGAATTTATATATTCATAATGCTTTATGTGATTCATCAATTAGGACAAAATGAAAATGGTTTTCTCCTTTGGAATTTTTGATTGGCTAAAACCATTGATATAAAATGTATGAAAAATAAAACAAGCGGTTGTTATTTGTGGTCACCAGAGTATATAAGTGAGTGTTTTATATCTTTTTAAGGAAAAATGCCTTCCTCCCATACGAGCTTTTCTTTCCCATCGTCATTATTCACTACGCTGCAAGATTAGTGACAAAAAGTGCAAAGTCGTAGAATTTCCTCCTGGAATTCAGCAAAAATGAACACGAAGGTTGTTCTCTGAGATTTTTGAGACACGCAGAGGATTTGAATGTGGGAGCACAAATGTCAGAATCAGTCAGACCGACCATAATGCTGAGTTTAACCTGTCAGAACAAGTGGAAAAGAGCAACGTGGGCGCTTTTGCTTCATTTTACTCGTTCTAGTTGCTGGTGTAATGCTCTCCATTATTTGCCAGTGTTGGGAGTAGATCTCAGCGTACTATAAATGTACTGATTTATGGATGCAAAACAGGTTATATAAAAGTCCCATTTACTGTAGGTCAGCAGCTTTGTTGATCATAGTGCTATGAAATCTGCTGCATTCTTTGTGGGAAGACTTATGCCAAGAAATGACAGAAAGCTTGATTGAAAGTGGTAAAGAAAAGCTGCAGTATAAAGCAAACAACAGGGAGTGGCACAGATGAGAAGGATGGGAGTGAAACGGATGAACGAGTGAATTTAGAGAGAAATTAAAGGCACGGACAGGGTGAGTGACAATACGACATGAAGGTAGAAGATAAAGGAAGATGCTGATGCAGAGGTCATTCGGGATGAAAAAGAAAGGGAAGCGGAAGAAGGCACTTGTGGACAGAGATGGGGGAGGGGGAACCTGCAGAGGTCTGGCTGCTTTCGATGAGGAGGAAATGATTTTCGAGGCAGTTGCTTCCTGTACTTCGCTCACTCTGTGATGGCCGAGGACTGCAGGGGGAGGGGAGACGCCCTGCAGGCCTGTGACGGATGGTTACTTCATGAGGGACGACCCTTATGAGTCTGTGTTCAACGAGCCTGGCGCTGCATGGATGGAATGATGTGAAGGCGTAATCAAGAGGAGTTTCTTTATTATTTCGATTCAGTCAAAAGGGAAACGCTCCATAAATACAGAAGGGGGAAAAAGGTCTCTTCGTATTCAACAACCGATGATCTGACTCCTGGCAAAAATAAGACTCCAGTCAGTGATTCGCATCTTAGGTTTTTTCCTTCTTTTTTTCCCTCCGCCTTTCCTCTCCCGTTTTTAGTTTAATAGTTATACGGCTTATGTCTCCTTATAGGCAGTTACAGTGTAGTTCAGATTTGTTTACAATTAAAAATAATGTTTCAAATATTTATCATATACAGAGGTTTGTGTGGAGTAGTTATAAGTAGTCAGCATCTTTCCTGTAATTAGCCATCAGATAGTCTCCATATTTTCCCTTTGGCAAATGCAGATAGTTGAAAAGAAATTGAACAGCATGTTAAATGTTGCCACAAAGCTTAATGGAGGGTGGATGAAATTGTGGACACATTTAAATATACGTGTATGCTTTATATAAATATTATTAGTTTACATGGTGAGTGAAATGTGTAATTTCAGAGTTTAGTCGTGGAACTGGTTTCACCTAAAACAAAACTGTACTTATCCAAAACAGTGTTGTTCTTAGAAGTGAATTTTTATAAACAAACAACTAAAAGTGCACTGCATGCAGAGCGCAGGGACTGTAAATCATACAAAATTGCTAAATTATACCAAGCAGGAGTCTGAGAGGTATTTTTGTTGTTTGAACTCAATGTAATGAGTCTATAACAGCTCTGTCTATAATAGCTACAAACAGTCACATAGCAGTGGTTAATATGTGTGGTCATTTAGATTTTATGAGCACATAAGAATCAAACAATGAAGTGTCTCGCAAAAAACTCTTATTATATTCCCTGACTGTGTGATTTTAAATTATAAACTCTTTAAAGGATTAGCTAAGATATGTCAGATTTTGCACTGTGCATATTATCCACTTCTGTTTACATCATTTCTTTCAACAGGTGAATCTTGGGGGGGAAAAAGGTTTTATTTCTCAAAATCTTTGTAAAGTGTCTGTCTGCTCTTGTGCCTGTTTAGTTCTGTTGGACATGAGGTATGAAATCTGAGCAATTTTGACTTTTACTCCCTGCATGTACATTCATATATTCACCCAAATGTGTAAATGTAGCTGTCCTATCAGTCCCTTAAAGCTAAATGTTTTGGAAATAGTATAGTATTAAATATTTGTAATCTTTAATTGGTGCTTGAAAAGTATTTTTTTTATGCTACTAGACCTCAAGATGGATTCCATCTATTGTAATGGATAAGAATCATATCCTATACTCCAACATCCTTCTGCTCATCTTTCTAAGCTTATGAACAGACAGAGATGTTAAAAGGAGAGATAAAAAATAAATGAGCTGCACTAGCAGTGCTAGCTAACAACTGATTGTGTCATCCAAGACATGCTATTGTAAAATATTTGAAGATCTCATGAACTGACTGATCCATAGCGTTAGACAGTGTGAATCATTGTCACATTGAATTAAAGTGCTGCTTTTGGTCTTCTGCAAAACAACCCCCATATTTTCATCAAACAGTTTTTGTGGAACAATTTTTTCTTCAGGATGGGAGTGAAATGTCAGAATGACACAGAGAGTGGATGAAAAACGGCCTCTCAGCTGCCGCTGAATGAAACCTGCTGCTTTTGATGTGCTTCCCTGCAGAAACGACATCGATAAAGGCTTCTTTGTCCGCGGCCAGGCATAAAAAAAAAACCCTGGAGATAATTTGGCCTTAAACAGAGCGAGCAAAGAGAGAAGAGGGAGGGCAGGGTGAGGACATGAGATCATCAGGGAGAATAGAAAAAAGGGAAATGAGGCAACAGAACGGTAGATGGAAAACCTCCACATTTGGCGGAAATTAAGGGGAGATGGAGGCAGAGGAACAAATAGAAAGAAAGGAAGAGACCTGAGAAGGTGAGAGAAAAAAGACAAGAGGAGAGGAAGAGGTAGAGAGCTGGCTGGTTAAAGGTCAGGTTTTAAATTGGCTCTTGTGGAGCTGCTTCCATGGAAATACTTTGAAGATTAAAGCAGACTCTGGGTATGGAGCAGAAAGCACAAAAACACTGTTATTTCTCTATTAATGAACACTTTCGTCTCTGTTGACTTTGTTTCTCTATGCTGTCCTTTCTCATTCAGCCTCTGTTACTTTGTGTTTTTTCTCCACTGTCCTTTCTCATGCTTTATTCTCTTATGCCTCATTGTAATTTCTTTTATCTACATTTCATCTCCTTGTTTGCAGCCCATACTCCTCTCTGTTGCCACACTCCATGCATTTCTTTCCTCATTGTTTTTACATCATATTCTTTGTTCTGAACGTTTGCCACTTTTGTCTCTAATTTCTTTTCTTCTTTGCTTTTTTTTTTTCCAGCAATTCCTTTTTCAACTTTCAGTTTTTTTCTGTCTGTCTTGTCAGTGTCACTGGAGACCAAGATGATTGTAAAAGGAAGATCCCTTTAGTCAGTTATTTTCCATAGTGTTGGGTTTTTGTCACGTTTGCATATTTCAAACCATCAAGGCACATTAGAGGATTTGAGGATAAAGTCTAACTATATGCTTAAAGCAAAGCTAAAGGATTTCAATCATGTTTTTTGTGGATGTGATGTTTAAATTAAGACGCATCAGGATGCTCACCTTTAGGAAAGTTTTACTTTTGTCTCCTGCCAGTCGAAGGGATACTTTTCTGAAAGTCTCAAGATGTTTTTCAAGTGTACTGACTTCAACCCAGGGGGGGAAATAACCTTTCAAGTCTTTATTTCTAGTTTTTTTTAGATTGGGACACAATGTGTCACTTTTTGAAATGTTTTAGTCAGCATCATGTTGCCAGATGTTTCTACAGATCTGGAACCAGTCAGGCCTGGATCAGGCTAGTGAAGCTGAACTCTCAGGACAGGGCGGTTAACCACATTTAATTCATGATTTAACGAGAGGATACGTACGTCATGTTGGTTATTTTGGTTTGGATTACTTGTTTTTCCTTTAAAATGTCTATCCTGTTAAGAAAACCACACTTTGAATTTACTCATGTTGATTTTTGTTAATTAAATTTGTTTAGCGATTTCAAATAAGAATAACAAAACATCAAAAACTTTAGAAATCTTTTAACATCAGTGTTGTTTTTAATCAGATCAACTCGCTTTAAATTGGAAAAGCTACACAGATGCCAAGCCTAAACTTTTAAAATAACAGGCAGCTGTAAAAAGAAAAATACAGAGCTATTAGATACTGTTAATGTTTACTTATCATCCACTTCATGGATAAAATGAGTCACTCAGTTTAAAGATAATCAACTGATGTCACCAACTTATCTATCATTTGAGAAAATGGTTTGTTTACATTTAACAGATTCTGTTTCTTCCCCTTTTTTATGCCACAGAGAAAGAACTTGATGAATACTCGGGTTATTACACCTCCAAACGTCGCTCCAACAACGCTCCGCCCTCCTTCCACTCCTCGCAGCATCACCTGCCCTGGGGGGGCGACTACACCCTGGGCTCCAGGGGGACCCTGCCCCTCCACGGGTCCCGTCCCCACCTCCACATCCCCACCTCCACCCCGAACCCGTACCCGCTTCCCTCCCAGGCGCCCTACACCAGCTCCACCTTCGACAGGCCGCCTCGCCGCGTCCGCTCCCAGGACCAGCTGCTGGCCCTTGGGGAGGGAAACACCCTGTCCCGCCTGAACAAGAACCAGCAGCACCAGTACTACAAAGCCATGATGAGTACCAGCAGGAGCTCCACGTCACAGACGCTCCGCAGGTGAGTTAGAGACGGGAGACGGTCGGTTCTGACAACCTGGGGACAGAAAAGAGATCAGAGAAGACGGAAATGAAAACGGATCATAATGAGATGTGATCCAGAAAGGATGGAGGAAGGAGAGCCAAGGGAAGGAGACTGTAAGAAATATCATTTCATTAAAGTTTCAAGAGTTTGACAAGGTGAAGATGCATAACAGTGGACTTCCAAGACAGAGTATTTCAGGCCTGTCAGTTAAGATGATGAAATGAACAAATCTGTTTGAGGAAAAAAGAATTAATATGGTTGCATACGTGTGTTTACTGCTAAATCAATGCTTTCATAAACAACATTTTAAAATGTATTTTCTTTGTTTCTATATGACGACACTAGTCAGAGAAGTAAAATGCTGAAAGAAAAAGTGTCTTATTCATCATCAGTTATCCATCTGATAACCAATATTAACTAATATTAAATATATGAAGGCTAGGGTTGGAACTTTAGAATGTTAATGCTGATTAATTGACATGTACATTTTTTACGCAATAAATTCAATAATCCCGTTTTTTGGCCTATAAGATCTGGTGCATTTCATTTAATAAAAACATCCATGTGATGAAAAAAACTGATTCACTCTTCACATTTCTAATTTCTTTCCTCCGTGGGAAGAAATTAGAAAGACGTGGCACCGTCTGAGTCCCGTCCGTGTTCACAGTCCAATTCAATGACTTTCTGCTTTCAGGTCTCATGAGCGTCTCCTCGTCTCTCCGGACCGTCTGGACGATCGCCTGATGACGATGGGTCTGCCGATGGGAACGATGGAGAGAGGTGGGGGCAGCGGGATGGTTCCCACCATGGGCCGACTGAGCCACCACCAAAAGGCCCAGTCGCAGCAGAACATCTGTGCCACGCCGTCCATGGACCGCCACCACATGATCAAGATGAACTCCCACCCGACGTCAGGCCACGACCACGAGCGCGGCTCCGCGGCTCTGCCCGTGATGGGGATGCACGGCGGCTGGGACTCCCACGGGGGCCACAGCGGCGGAGCAGCGGGGATAATCGGGGGCCAGCCCAGCGCGCGGCGCATGGCTTTCGCCAACAAAAGGCAGAACACCATCGAACAGCTGCACTTCATCCCCGGAGGCGGAGGAGGGCAGGGACTGCGGACTGGGAGTAAGAACGAGGTGACGGTGTGAGAGGAGGAGAAGGAGAGGAGAAGGACAGGCGAAGGATGAGGAGAGGGAACCAGTCAGCGGAAGAATGAAGAAGAGAGATGAAGAAGGAACAGAAATGAGTTTCACCCCAACTGGCTGCTCAACCTTTAAAAAAATTCCCCCACCCCCATAAAAAACAGTGGTTGATGACACCATTCATGTTAGTAAAGCCAACCTGTATTCCTCTTGTCACTTTATGTTTGGAAAAAGAGAATATTCAGCCATTCTTTGCAAAAGGAAGGAACAAAAAATCCTCATAAAAAGAGCAAAAAAAAAAAAGCAGCTCAGAGGCTGCTGGGTATTCGCTGTGACTTTTATTGAAGGATATCCGCCAAGTTGTTGAGCCGTCCTTGAGTTTTATGGCGCTGTCCTCCGAGTCCTCGAGTTGCTCTGACAGAAATTCATCTGTCATTGAATCCACTGTGGATGGTGAAGAGCACCGAGCCTGGAGAGAGGCAGGTTTGCTTGTTGTTGTATTTATAACAATATTTAGAACCAAACAAGTTACTTTTGTATGAAAATAACTCGATATTGATTACATTAACATGACTGAGCCCTGTAGGATTTTGTGTATACTTAGTTGAACACGTATTTATCCTCAAAGCCAGCCGGTTTGTAACTTAAAGGCTGGATTAGACCATCATCGCTTTCTGTAGTTGTGATTGGACTATTAATGTAAAACTGCTGAATCACTCGAGCCAAGTGCAGTTAACTGTCATCTGATGACTCTACAGCTTCAATAATTCAAGATTAGAAATTTAGAAATAATGAGAACTACACCATCGACTCATGCTGCTGCCACAAAGGCCCAGTCACACCAGCACTTCACCACAAAACAAAAGAATCAAGTCAAAAACAAAAATACCAGTTGGCTGGAAAATTTTAATAAGTTTTTCTTCCATGTTTATTTTATGTTAGTTCAATTTTCTTCTTGTTTCCAGTCAATCTCAGTCACAGGATTAAGATGCTTTGACTTCCCAGGTCTTGTTTCGTTCTGACCTGACACTTTTCATGTTCAATTTCACGACTTTAACACGTCAGATAATTTTATGTAGACCATTTTTTTATTTAACAATTACATGTAACAAACACCAATCATAAATAGAAAACATGTTACAGGTAGTAGTTTCTAATTATACTTTTCAAATCTTTCCCTAAATTTTAGCTAACGTTTGCATGTTGTATGCTGATGCATTCATGTACCCAATTTCATAAAAACATGTATTTTTCAGTATTTTAAACTTTGATCACTGCTGAATTGACTGGTGACAAAGTCAAACAAGACAAGCTTGTACAATTTGAGAATATATTTGTCTCTAATCTGTACCCCTATTTTGTACTCATGTATTTAAAACTATGCATAAAACAATGTTGATAATTTATGGTGATACATAGACCAAATTGTACTAAAAGACTTGTGTATAATTGTTTTTTGTGCACATTTTCAGATTATCTACAATTAATTACAAGGTATTTCTAATGATTTTGATTCTGATCACCATTTAAGCCATTTGACTATGAAATATATTTTTATTGTGATCCCTGATCAAATAACCATTTGATAAAATGACCATTATTCAGCTAATATTGTTCTTCCTTTTGTATTGTTTTTTAAAATGTAAACAATACTGGCCCCTATTGGTCCAGTGTGGGATTTCTATTTTTTTTTATTATTATTTATTTTTTGATGGGGTAAATTTCTTATTTGGACTGAGAATTTAAAAAAAAGAGAGAAAAGCTTTTAAAAAACTGTTTATTCCCCCCAAACATATCAAGTGAAATACTTGTAGCAGCATAATTGGAGCCTGAAATTATTACAGGTACCTAAACGAACTGAGTGATGCCTGTGTGACTGGGCCCTAAAATACCATTCAGTATGTAACCATGTTTTAAGCTAACTTAAAGCCTTGTACAGTGGATTCTAGTGAGTGTACGACATTTATGAAACGTAATAGTGAGAATGTTTTGAATTAGACCTCTCATTAAAAGGAACCGATCTGTGAATAAACATCCCCCGGCCATGTTTCAAACTTTTCACGAGTAACTTGTAAAGTCGAGGGCTTCTTTTTGCAGCGCACTGGCATAGAACAAACCCTCCCGTCTGAGACGCCACACGCTTCCTGCAAGTTCAGCTGCTCACCTCGCACCAAGGGAAGGAAGGCAGACGGGTTCGAGGCGAGGGAACAATGGACACTTCACACTAAGGGCTAAACTGAATTTATCTTTGTGTGTCTGTGCTCTAAACGGTGTCTGCTTCTCATTTTCATCTCTTGTGTCTGTCGGGAGGCATGCTCGTGCTTATTTTCACAGATTTCTTCACGTGTAGAGAGAAAAGAAACATGCAGGGGATTTCTGCAAAAGAATCTTTGTGTAAAAATATGATTTTGTTGAATATTGCTGTGGGGGAGGAAGCTTTCCATAAAGATGTCATATTTTTGGATTTTTGTTTGTTTCTGTGCCGATGAGATGGACCTTCTGGCCAAACTGGCTGGGTTTCTTTTTCATAGTGAAGTCATACTTTGATAAAGACTGATACCACTGATTGAGTGATGCTTCCTGCCAGCCATTTGTAGTTTTCTATGTTATGTACTCACATGTTAACGGTTTGATTTAAAAAAAAAAAACAAGAAAGACCCGACCTCCCTAACTGAGAAAGTGAACACTCTTATCATGATCTCTTCTTTTAAACATGTATTTATTTTTTTAATCTCTGTGGATTTTAATGTATATGCCTGAAATTTCAATTTTAAAACTTTCTAGTGGAGTTGAAAAAAATAAACACAAAAGCAAAACCGTTGAAATAACGGGAACGAAAAAGAGCCGATGCAAACGTGGAGAAAAGACGGACCGCATGACTATGTCAAGAGCCAGTGTTGGAGATGTCATACTGCTGACTTATGATGTCATGGCGTGTATGTATCTAATTGTACATGCGTCTGTTTCAAATTTACGTACCCGTGTGTTAGAATCCCTGTCGTTTTTGTTATAGGAATGCTGACACTCGTTTTGACTAAAATTGATCACGAAGATGACACTTTGATCCAAACTACAAGTGTTGTTCATATCAGCCTGTTTGTGCTTTTTTGGTCTTCCAGTTTTGTCCCTTTTAATGTCACTTTCTTTTCTTTTTTTTAAAGGGACATTGATCACTCCCACCCCTTCAATTTGGGCTGTGTTCACCAAAGCAAGGACTTTTTAAACATTTCAAAATGTAAATTTTTAAAGACTTACATGGTGATAAGTTATAGCAGTTATAGGGACCTGTAATAGCTGAGTGCATTAATTTACCGCATGGTTCATCAGTTTGTGTCGCTGATGTTTGACAGATTAGGTTTTTAATGCAGCTTCTTCCTACGTGCTCATTTTTACAGAATTTTAAGGGCATAAAAGTTTGAAAAAAAGTTGCAGTTCTTGCAGGGGGATCAAACCTATTTTAAATGTTTTTAAGCAACGACTGCTGTCACTGAAAATAATATGTTGAGGCTTGCCTTAGTTGCTTTAAAGAACTGAGAGTAAAAACCAATGAGAAAATATTGAAATATGAATTCAGTCTTTTGATGTCTCACTCATTTGTCCTCATAATTTCAGATGTAGTTTACTGCTGTATTCCATGTTGAGTTAATGGTTCCCCTGATGAAGCTGTGTGCCTGTATTTATGTGTGAGTGTGTTAGCCACATGGGTGGGGGGGAGGCATGGGCATATTTGTATTCTCAAAGCTACTCTGCATACCTCAAACTGTATGATAAATTATTTATAACATTCCCTTATATGTCTATTTCCAAGAATATCCCAACAACGGTCTCACAGATGTGCAACCCTTTTGTTATTGGTGATCAATTCTTGCATTTGTAGAAATCATACTGTTTAAATGATAATAAAAAATTATCCAACTGAATCTAATTTGTCTAATGATTCAAAGTATGTTTTACATTAAGAAAAATAAAGTTCTACAGTTTTACAGCTGGGGAATGTACAGCAGGAAAGAGGAAGAATATTAAACACTCAAAATAATAAAAAGTAACTAAGTCAAAAGTGTTTAACTGAAAATATATTGAGAAATTTAGATTTTTATTTACTTTGGTTTAAGGCTCCATGTAAATTTGTTACTTTGAAAAATGGCTTGTTCAACTAAGATAAAAAAATAAAGATTGACTTGCATTTTTCTTTCAAAATTAAACAATGTTGTTTAACAATGCAAGTCAATCTTTAATTTTTTTAATCTTAGTTGGACAAGCCATTTTTCAAAGTAACAAATTTACAACATATAACATTTAAAATTATGTTTGAATAGTCATCTTCTTTCTTACTGCTGTTTCCCATTTTAACAGGGCTGAATTATATTGTATACTTGAAATATTTTTTTTTTTTCTTTCCCGCAAAATCCATATTGGATCCTGAACTCAGAGCTGCTATGAAACCTCCAGCTTTCATAGTCAGAATATCAGCATTTCTGTTGTACTTCCAGTGAAAATACATAGAAAGAGATCCAAGCTCTGACTTCCAGCAGAAATCCAACGCAGCAATACAGATGACAGCCACTTCATACTGGGTTGCTCACTTCAGTTTAAGGTCTGTTTATTAAATAGCATAAAAGAAAAACAATTTCAATGCACTTTATAACAAACAAGTTAATTTGTACACAGAAAATAAGTGTTTCGACTTAGATTCTGACTTTGGAGGCCTTCTGTAGTTCTAAATGGGAAAGTAAAACTTTCAACAACAAAATAATACCTGACATTTAGAAAATCCCCACTTCTAAGGAAAAAATAATAATCGAAGGCACATTACAATAAAAGCGGTGTAAATTGTGGGGGAAAAAAATTCTCACATTTTTTTAATGTTCATTCAACAAGTTCTGTTTATGAGCGCTCAATTAGAGTAAACCTCATTGAAATGCAAAAAAAAAAAAAAAAGACACCAACCAAACAAACCTGGCATCTTTAATAGACTAATTAACATTTTACACTCTTGGTGTGAAAACACACACAGGAGCTTGATGACACAAAGTGTCAGAATGCAATCAATTATATTTTTATTGCATGATGCATGAACCCTCAGCCTCTCTCTCTCACACAGCTTCATTAATTCATGAGCATCATGCTGGATCGGATCTGATAGCTGTGAGATCTCAGCCGGACAGACTTACCTTTGCTTGGCTCTACCCGGAACCATTATGCAGACAGGAAACTACCATTTTAGCGCTACTAGCAGCAGCAGCAGCAGCATCGGGGGAACCGTCGTCTACGGAGGGGGAACCTAACGCAGCTGAGGCGGGGAGGAAAGCTGGAAACCCGGGAGAGAAGCAGGAAAACCACGACCGAGGCAAAATAAAGAGGACGAGTTGGCGGCAGGGAGCCAGTCGAGCTGTAGGACTTTGGACTCAAACAATGGTCAAAACGGGAGCAGGCCAGCGATTTTGTTAGCGAGAGAAAAGAAGCAGCAGGAGCAGCAGCAGCACCAGCCCGCCTGGGCCGATGGAGATCCCGGGCCTTTCACGGTGCTTTTCCACGGATGGAGAAAAAGGCCCCGGTGTCGGGCGTTAGGGACCCGGCCGTCAGAGCGCACGTCCTCCCTCATGCTCTCACACTTCTACCGCCGTGTTTCCCAGCGGCGTTTTCCAACCAGGATTCGTATTTTGGAAGGTAAAAACGTAAACAAAAGCAGCTTCCAGCAGGACTGACGTTAGCATGGAGAAGCTAACGGCTCTGCTAAGTTGCTAGCATGTAGCTTCTGACTGTAAGAAGTTTTCTTGCTCTGAATTGTTTTTGCTTATTTGCTTTACATGGTGCTTAAATATAATTCAAAAGAGTTGAGTGTTGCACTTCATAGAAAGGCACCACATTTTGATTTTATGTCTTTTTCGCGGTAGAGTAGCGTTTGTTACAGTCAACGTTAGCTAGCCGAGGTAATTGACAGATGCTAACAGGGTTTGTTGACTTATTTGTCCGACTTAACGCCTGATATGCTTATTTTTTTAAGGTTGTCGAGCTGCGATATCTCGTTTGGACAGAGAGGGATGTGTCCTTTTTCTCCCTTTCTCTTCTTAACACCCAGCTGGAGTTTCGGATCTGTGGATTAGCCGGTGAGATGCAAACAACACTCATGTAAACTGTCCCATTGCTGCAGATCCAGAGAAAAATCGTTGCATCTGTTATCAGTGCATCATTCACTGAAAAATGTGAGTCTCAATGTGTGAATGCATAGCAAATTCAGCACGTAAATCAGTGCAAGTTGCAAGTATCTGCACAGTAGTTGCATGTTTGTTTTGAAAAGAGAGGAGCTTAATCTGCAGCTCAGACAAGATGAAAACATCACAGAGGAAAAGAGGCGGTGAAGAGAGTCTGGAGTCTCTGACAAGACCCTAATTTCCCCTCTTAACACTCATCAGGTTCAGTTGTCCTTGCCTTTTTTGTTTTATCTTGCAGTGACATAAGTATAATTTGTTTTGACAAGAAATTAAATGAGTCATCTTTCTTTAGATGATTCATATTCACTAGAATCCGTAGACAAAGCGAAACAACAGAGTTTGGGTGATGCTATGAAACTGCATTGCGCTGCAAGGATAAATCAAAAGGTTTATTTGATAACATTTTGGAAGATTTTGGTTTTAGATTAATGCATGAGCTGTTATTATTATATGAAGATCACTGAGTCACATTCAACATACTACTGTGTTAAACTGGAATCCAATTTTTAAACTAACTGCAAAATTAGCCACTTTTCCAGTTGCATCAAATGTTTTTTGTATCTCAGCAACAGTTTGATCTTTTCTTTCTTCTGTTCTGAACTTCAGGGAGACCAATTGTTACACAAATTACATTATTAATCTCAATTTCCCTCAAGCATTTTTCATTGTTGACCATTTTTAATTGTTTTTGGTGAGTACTGTTTACAGTCCAGAGTGGGCACCTTCTGATTGGATTTCATAAGCTGCATATTTCATATTGGAGATGCACATCCTGTCTTAATGTGGCCTCAGCTACACAGCTGATGTTTGCAATTCATTAGCATTGTATAAAAATATGTTTTTGTGTAAAAAGCCTAATGTGATAATTAATATGAATCCATTATCTTCTGTTGGATCATCATGCTCTGCCTCATCTAAACCATTATTATCCATCTATCATCTGAAAACAGACCAGAACCAGACTGACTGTTTTTGTGTGTTTATATTTGAATTATGTTCTGTCCTTATATGTCCAGTGACCTTTTAGCTGTATCCTGTACTTTAGTTGTACTTCTTATATTAAGTTGATCACACTAATTACATATGAAGGTAAAAAAATAAATAAATATTGAATGTATTTTAAACATTTGTTTGGGATTTCAGGATCTTAAAATCAGACATAAAAAAAATCCTAATTTCGGAAATTCACCTGCAGCTCAGTAAAATACAAGGATTAGCTCAGACTCCTGCTCCATATTTTGTGACCCATCGTTTCTCTACTCCTACGATTATTACTGCCCCCTTTAATTTCAGATTTTATATGATTCCTCTATTATGTTCCCGCTGGATTCTGGCAGCATTTTTTTTTTGTTTTTGGTGTTTCAGCACAAAGTTTATGATGGTATGTCACAAAATTCTTCAAAGTAGAGTAACTGTGCTGTGTGAGCCTCTGCTGTCATTCTGCCAAGCTTCAAAGCGAACACAGATGTGACAGCGCGCACAAGACTGTTTGGCCTCTGTGCTTTTTGTCTCAAGGGAGACGTTTCCATGCCGAGTGCTTTGCAGAAAGCTAGAGAAAGGTCAGAAATAAGCGCTGATTTAACCCTCACATGATGGATGTTTTTTTTTTGTGTGCATCTAGAGGAAAAGTCACGACTAATAGGCACGAGCAGATGACTTAAAAGATTTACATCAAAGACACTGCTGTGGTGGAAGAAGAAGAAGAAGAAGAAGGGGTGTGACAGTTAAAATGAAAATAATAACTTTTTCTAACTTTCAATCAGCGATTATTTGAGAGTAATGTATTGCATTACAGTTTCACCGTTTGGTCAAAGACACGCAAAAATATTTTTAGCAAAGGATTCAGTCAACATTGGGTTACTGGGTTACTGCATATTACTAGTGGCTCTTAGAGATAATTGCCATTCACTCTGTAAGCCATTTCAATGAGACTCAAATGTTTGGACTGGTAAGATGGTTTTGATAGTTTAATTCATTTCTAGTTGGTTGGCAGAGAGATGCCATATCTAAAACAAACAAACAAAACACTGGAGGTTTCATGAAATTTGTATGAAAAACCTATCAAAGTATGCATAAAATATTGGGGTATTTCTAAACTTGAACACAGTGTCTGAATTTTTAGGCAGTCATTTAACAGCTAAGTGTCCGATTAGAAACACATTTTTTTGTCTATGATAAATCAATGAATTTTGATTTGTTATGTCATTAAACCTTAATTAATGATGTTTGAAACCCCCAAAAACTGAAGGTGTTGTCAAAATAGTTTTCTCTATTGTCCCACGAGAGCATCAATAAAAATAAATAAAAAAAAGATTAAATGCAGTGTTGGTGATCGTAATCCCTTTTCTTTAAGGTGTCCTGAAGAAGCCCGTTTAAAAGTGGAAACACTTTTTTTAATCTCTCAAAATTGGCACAAAATATTGTAATAATATAGAAAGCTCATATCACCCATCCCTTGTTTAGGTCAAATTTCTTGCTTGTGTATTTGTAATCAAAGCCATGTCGCTTTGACAAAGAAAAAATGTAGCATAGAAACGATGCCTTAAATTTAACTTTGATTTGAAAACGCCTAAAATAACTGGACATGTGAACATGCTTTTTTCAAGAATATTTTGTAAAATATCTTACCTGTATACTTGTGTAAAATCTAATCCATCTTGACATATTTAAAGCTTTTAGATATATAAGGTGGTTTCACTAAGACAGAAACATTCTGTTCTAAACTAGGTGTCAAAACTACACAGTAAGTTTCTTATTACTTCAATAAAATACCTGCAAAAATGCTTGTTTAAGCTGAAACTGGTAGGTCTCTATCTGTATTGACTAACTGATTTATCATTCAGTCATTATGCTTCAAGCTTTAGTCACTAACTGCATTCTGTGTGTTGTTTATTTGATCAGAATCAAAGCACAGAGTCACTAATGATTTCATGTATTGTTTTTTTTTCTTCAGGCCACCCAGAGGTTTTCATATGATGACAGGAAACTGTTGAAGAGATGATTAATCCTCCTCCAGAAAAATGAACACACTCCACTCTGTGGGAACCGCCTGGCCTGACTTCAACTTGAAAAAAAATGGAACACTTTAAAGACACACTACAGACTTTGATGTAATTTAGTAAATTTTCTATTTATGACTCTTTATATAACCTCCCACCTGAAGCACTTGAAGGCTTCACTCCATAATAAAAATACACTTGGGGAAACATTTATGAGAACGAATGAAGCATTAGCCGTTGTTGGACTAAAGTGGCTCCTTCAAAGCTTGGGGCTGAAACAAAAGTTGGACTTTCCCAGAGGTTACTGAGGGCTCTGCTGGTTTTATAGAATTAGTGCAAGGGATTGTTCTACTCTGGACATTTTGTCACAGCCATATTTGGAGATGTTTCAGTTCAGCAAGTACCCCATGGACATCTTAGAGATGCTAAGTGGACACCAAGCCCACCAGTTTAAAGGGCTTGGGTTGGAACGACAACTGAGTCACCAACAACAAGTCCAACTGCAGCATCAGCAGCAGCTCCAGCAGCAGCACCAACCCTCTGCTGATACCTCTGGAAGTCTGCTGTCGGGTCTTGGGCTGGGATCCCTGCAGAGCTCTCGAAGCAATGCCTTCGCTGACTCCTCGTCATTATTCGCCAAAATGAGCGCCCCTCCTCCATCTATCTCCCACCAAAGCCAGTCGTCCTCATCGTCCCACAGCTCCAGGAAGTCCAGTAAGATTAGCAGCAGTAGCAGTAGTGGCAGTGGGAGTTCCTCATCCGGATATCCCCAGTTTCTGCGGCCTTTCCATCCAGCTGAGGCGGCTCTTGCTCAGGAGCAGCTCCACTCTGGGATGGGGCGTTTTGACTTCACTGGAAGCAGCAGTGGAGGAGCTGCCGGAGTTATTGGGGTCACGCCTGCACCACCCCCTCCTCCACTGCACCCGGGTCTCTCTGTACCTCAACCCTCACCCGGTCCGTCATCGTCTTCACCTTCTCCCTCCACCTCTTCTTCAGCTTCTAATAACCCCTCTGGCAGCACTGCGGTCCCCCTGGTTGGCCAGTCCGATCCCCGCAGCCTCCACCAACAGTTCAGCTGCATGCTTGCTGCCAACCAGTACTTTCTGTCTGGTGTCCCAACAAATAGTAGCCTTGAGCAGTTCCTCGTCCAGCAGGGAACTCACAACCACCTTAGTTTAGGCCTTGGCCAGGGGGCGACTGAATCCAACTCAGCCCTGGCCCCTCCTCCTGCCCTTCACTCCTCTCACGGTCACACTGCTCCCCAGACCCAACAGCAACAACAGCTGACTCCTCATGCCTTATCTCATCCACACAGCCACACTCACCACCCGCACCCCCTGCACCCAGCCCCTCAGCCTGCCCCACTGAGTGGCTTTGATTTCCAAAGCATTCCAGTACTTTCCTCAAACCAGATAGCATCATTAATGCAGCAGGAGGCGGGTCTTCCCCTACCCCTGCCCTTGCATCTGTCTCTATCTAAAGAAGATACAACCAAATCAGGAGACAGCTCGTCTGCATCTGGTTCAGGTGGAGGTAGCAGGAGGAAGAAGGCAATGGCAGGTTACCTGCCCCAGAGAAAATCTGAAAGTAGCAGCCACACCAGCAGCAGTGCAACTACTTGCCAAAACAACAGCTCAAGTGGGCACACTCAGAGCTCCTCTTCAGGCCTTGTGGGCGGGAGATCTGGGGGTGTTGGGCTAAGTGGCATTGGAAGTGAGACACAGCACTCCTCTCTCCTCTCGTCTTCCTCTCAGCAGCAGTCATCTTCCACTGTCTCATCATCCTCATCAGCCTCCACATCCTCTAGCTCCACTTCTGTGCTTGTAGCCAATGGCAACCAACAATTGTCCAAACCACAAGAACGTCGTAGCAGCTCGTCTGGGCAGCCTGAACCAGAACCCCTGTACCACTGTGGTGAATGTGGTAAAACCTTCACTCACCTTTCCAGCCTTCGAAGGCATCTCCGCAGCCATGGCTTGACACCAGAAAGCCAAAGTAGGAAGTCGGACTGTAACTCTCCAAGCCCAGAGCGGATATTCTGCTGTGGTGAGTGTGGGAAGCGCTTCAAAAAGAGAGGTCACCTTATCCAGCACAGTGTCACCCACTCAGAAAACCGGCCTTTTGTATGCAGCATTTGCCAAAAGTCCTTCAACCGCCGGGAGTCGCTCACTAGACATGAGAAGATCCATGATGAGAAGCCGTTTCGTTGTCCGGCGTGCGGGCGTTGTTTCCGTGAGAGTACCTCTCTGCTCAACCACGCTGCTTCAGGGGCTTGTGGCAAACCTCCCCGCAGCTCAAAAAATCGGTCCAGCAGTGGGGGGAATGCAGCATCCAACCGAAGCAGCACTAAAATAGGAAACAGTGCAGAAAGTGGGGTAGGAATTTCAACTGATGGGGCTGGCATGACGGATGGCAAGTATGCAACAGATTATTCCAGAAATCGATACCAGAACCAGGCGCCATACAACAGTGGGGTCAACGATTACAGGCGTCCACAGTCTTCCACGCTCTACTCCTCGGAGAATACGTTAGGGAACGAAATGACTAGCCAAACTCTACGGAAAGCCCCGTTGGCTCCAACTCTTCATCCCCATCCTCAGAGCCAGCAGCAGCATCACCACCACCAACAGCAGCAGCCCCACCTTCCCCTGTCCTCCTTGTTGGATGATTCAGAGGATGAGGTCACTAGCAGTGCAATGTCAGCCATTGCTGCTGCCGCTGCCGCCTCCTGCAACATCAACTCGGAAAGTCGAGAAGGAGAAAGGAGAGACATCATTGGAGGGCTGCTGGGGGGCTTGGGGTTTGGAAACATGGGCGGACCATCATCAACTAGCTTAAACGGTTCCACCATGCCTTTGACTCACCCCAGCCTGCCCCACACAAAGCCGCGGAGGCCTCGAAAGCCCAGAGAAAAAAGGGATCCAAACACAATCGTGAGGCGGAGGAGGAGTCCAGCACCTCCAGGGGACGGATCAGAGCGACCGTATGGCTGTCAGATCTGTGGCAAACGCTTCAGGAGGGCGGAAACACTGAGGCGCCACAACCGGGTTCACACGGGAGAGAAACCTCACGCCTGTGAAGTGTGTGGAAAAATGTTCCGAGAACCTTTTCACCTCACCAAGCATCTGACCGTACACTCCGGTCAAAAGAACTACAAATGCAACCTTTGTGGGAAGTTGTTTGCCTATGCACAGAGTCTTGTTCGGCATGGAAAGCTTCACAGAAAAGGGGAAATTGACAACACGGGTCGAAGAATAAAAGGTGGAGCCGCTGCTGCTGCTGCTGCTGCAATCAGTCAAGTTGCCAACTCTGGAAACTCTGATTACTTTTCATCATGCTCCCAAGAAGAGAAGTCTCCAACGTCTGGCACTCCCTCTCAGCGGCTTTACTCCTGCACAGTATGTTGGAAGTCTTTCCGACACTATTTCCACCTGACAGCACATCAACAGACTGTCCACGGCGGTGGGGTGGGCCTGGAGAAGTCCTTTCGTTGTGAAGTTTGCGGCAAAGCCTTTGCCTACTCCAACAGTCTGGTGCGGCACAAGTTGTCACAACATGGCATTGACCGCAACGGTCAACGTGTCAACCAGTCTCAACCCTCTGGATACTCTCCACTGTTTTATGATCCCAGCTCAGGTTCCAACTATCCTGGATCATCCCACATCCCACAGGGAGTTGCTGCTCAGCAGCAGCAGCAGCAGCAACAACAACAGCAGCAGCAGCAGCAACAACAGCAACAACAACAACAACAGCAGCAGCAGCAACAACCACAACAACAGTTGCAGCACCCTTTTCACTACCGCTCAAAAAACTTCCAAAAGCGCCAGGGACTGACAAGAAAGCACCGAAAGAAAAAACGGCGCATCGTAATCCACAGCATCATGAGAGACGGGAAGCTGGTGGGAGTCCCTTTGAGTAAAGACACTCGCAAGAAGTTGCTGATTCTGAGGAGGAAAAAGGGAAGACTGCAGGCGCACATCAACAGGAAAAAGCTCTTGGCCCAGCTGAGGATGAAGGGGGGAGTGATGAAAGTAAAGTCATGGTGCGGCGGTGCAGTCAAAGTCGCAGGGCTCACCTCTATGGATGTCCCCCTCAAACGCTTCCCTTGTCCCATCTGCCCTAGTGCCACATACGCCAAACAGGGCTCCCTGCTGGTGCACCATGCCGTCAGACACCCACCGAGAAACTCAGGGCGTCTCGCCCGCCTGCGGTGCCAGGTGTGTGGGCGACGCACCACTTCGTTACACAAAGCCTTGAAACACAGGAGTCGCCATCTCAAGCAGGCAGCGTTCCAGTGCCACAAATGCCGACATCGCTTCTGGAACCCGTGTCTCCTGACCCGCCACAGGTTCTCCTGCCGGGGGGCGAGAGCTGGCAGTGTTGCTGAAAACTGGGAGCTGACCAGGATGAAATCGGTGTCAGTTAGTGATCACTCTCCAGTCCCGCTGACAGTTCCGGGTCTGGCCCAGCCTGAGAGATCAACAGTTCTGACTGAGTACAGTCAGTAAACAAACTCTTTCTTTTTTTTTTTAGACTAGATTGTTTTTTGATGTTTATATTTTATTAAATAATCCAATATCTTAGCACGTTTTTAACAAAATAGGGTGGGGACTGAAAGGGGAAGATTTAGTTCAACTACTGGACTATTCCCAGCCCCTGATCTGGACAAGCCTTTAAACAATCCAAGTACAACAGCAGAGGTGGTTGATAAAATACCTTGGACTTCTAAAGGCCTAAAATCAAAACCGCCCAAACTATCTGCCTCCTGTTACTCAAAGGTAAAGGAACTAAAGATCATGATTTTTTTTGTAGCATCTGTTTGAAAATTGTCAGTACTTTCCATCATGTTTGTCTTGTTCTAAATCCCCTTTGCTGTGTTTGTGCATCGACAAAAATCGGATGTTTATCATAGGGCTGATTTGATGTACCAGTTTATTCTTTATCACATTATTCATAGTTATACTGTGTAGTCCTCATTTAATGTTCTGTTTATAACACTGAACAGATTCACTTTTTATGCTGAGATATTTCCCCTTAATATAAATTAATCTCTTTAGGATCTAATACCAAGTAGCTCACAAACGTGGCACAGCTTGATGCTAGGTGATTTACTGAAAAGAAGCTGAAACACAAAAACTTAGTCGATCATTTTTTATACTGTACACTACTTTTGTTACTTTTTTTAAAAAAAATTGTGTGAATGAAACACAAACATGACTAAAGCTGTTAACTCCTTCAGGACATGAAAAGGACAACAGAAATAACGAGTGTACTGTACAATTAGTATTATATTTTATTATATATAAATATTATTTTCTGTTTTTTACTCCCAGTTTTCATTTATCTTATCGTTGCTATTCTAAGTGTGGGAGGGGACGAATTGAGACGTTTGTAAAATCATAACTATATGTATCAATGTGATCATCCCTCCCTTCCTTTTACCTGAAACTCTGTTTACCTGCTCATACACAGTTTGGCTCCATTTTTGTAACAGAAATGTGTACACATAGTTCTTATTTAGGTCCTGTCCAGAAGTGCTTATCCATTTGTTTTCTGTAAAACTAAACCATGTAATATGACTAAATTACTATCCTTTGCCTAAAAGTGAGTTGTTGAAAAACTTTAAATAAACACCTGAAATGTCTTTTCTTAAGTTTTATTCTGGTAAATCTAATTGTCTGTCAATGAACAGTTGGTTTCACTTTTTATAGTATTTCTACATTTAGAATTTCTACAGTGTATGAATTAAGTTGCTTTATTTAGCATTTGCTAGCGTCATTTCAGAATATCTTTGAATCGGTGAACTTTTTCAGTGGTCATTTGGACACTTCACTAGTCTCACAGGATGATGAGGACGGTACAATTTAAAGACAACAATTCATCTAAGGTTCATGTTTTCTGACTGTTTGGAGAAACCCAAAGCACCTGGAAAGAGGGAGAACATACATGCTCCAAAAGGTTGGACCTCCATCCTGATGAGCTACTGCATTAGCAATAAAGAGCCACTAGATGGTACTGTTTACACTGCTAGTACTCGCTCCGTCGAAGAAATCCATAGAAATTTAATTTGAAACTACTTCTCAAAGTCCGATCAGACAAAGCTGCTGATGTAAAACATTTCAACGTACATATATACACTGGTGTTTGTGCAAAGCGGACTATTTCGGCCCTGGTGATCATTTTATGTCCCCTTATGCACACAGCGTGTAGCAGCAATATAATTTGACACCAAGACCCATAAAACAGGTGCAACAGCTGCTGTATTGGTCTGGACATTCTTAGGGCTTCAGGTTTTCCAGTCACACATTTTCCCAGGGACAACAAAGGATGGTGCCGTAAACGTTAAACATTATTTAGGCACTTTAGAATAGAATCGAAATATCCTTTATTGTTCCACACAAATATCCTTTATTGTTATTGCTGCTGTAAATTCAGGTTTTATAGCAGCATCTGATATATAGGTTCATACAAAAAGATTCAAAATGAATATGTAAAAACAAGATTAACAATAACAACAATGATAATATACTGTATATTTTATCAAATTATATGACTTGACAGCCAAAATGCAACAGGTAAATTATCAATTATAAATCATACAGTCTTAAGTTTTTTTTTTCTTTATAGTATCTAAGAAACATCACAATTGCCACTACTTTCTATTTTTCTGTAAAGTCTTATTTGAATGTTAAACAGTTTAGTTTCAGGAAGTCGACGAGCGCGTAAATGTGATCTTTAATTGAGCCGCCAAAGGAAAAAAAACTAAACAAACCTCACGTGGCTAGAGCAAGGGGGGACCTTTGGGCGGGGCCTCTGACCTATTTTCAACCAATGGGAAGCTAAGAGCGGCTGCGAGTGACCCAGATTCAGCCAATGGCCGTTCGACGCCGTAGCCGGAAGGCAATGCTGGGGCGCGTGCAAAGGACATGTGATCGTTCGGAGTTGAGAGCGCGAGGAGCAAACAGACCGATCTTTTTAAATTAGATTAAAGGTATATCACTCATTTTTTTAATTCAAATGCTGTAAAACACAACCTTAATAAACACATCGGAGTTTTTGTAGTTGTCTCGACAGCGTTAATTTGTTTGTTTTCTTTGACTCGTTATTGTGGATAGAGATATTCAGTGAAAGGGGCCGATTAAACGTGAAGGAGTGACCGTCGTGCGTCTGACTCAAAATATATTCTCAGTCCGCGGTGTTTCTGCCTCGGCTTTGTGTGCTGCTGTTTACTTGACAGCGTGAGAAAAGAGTAGAAGGGTGGAGTGAAAAATCAGCTCAGAGGCCGATGATGGGACTCGCTATTGGCTGGAACTTCAAGGAGGCGCCATGCTTATGTTAATTATGTTGCATTCAATTAAAATGGGAGAAAAACAAAATCTTTGCTGTTAAAAAGAAACTGCTGAAAAAACCCTGGAAAGATGACAGATTTTATAATATGTTGTATACTTGGTATTCCTAAAGTTAATAATGAAGTCAGATATGTTAAAATGTTTTTCCTTTGTAGACTTTTTTTTCACGTTTTTTAGACTACTGTATATTCAGCTCATAATATCTAAAGATTTGGACCAAATTATTATAAAAAGGGGCTTGCTCCACATGTATTTTTCAATATTTCCTGTATAAGGTACAATGGACACCAGATATTCACGAGGGACACAGATCACAACTGTCCACAAATAGGTAAAATCCACAAATATTTGAGAACCTCTCAAAGAAAAAAAAATAACATGTATAACTGCCTTTTTTAATAGTTCATGTTCCAAAAAAATCTAAATATATTCATGAATACTGAAACACAAATACATAGGAGTTTAGTGTTTGAAAATTGGTTTGAATTTCCCCGCTAAATTAGTGGAGACTGATTACGGAAGCGCATTGCTGTCACGCAGAAAAAACTTTATTTTTCTTTCCAATAAAAAGTAATAATTTACTAAAAAAATAGTTTACACCAGAGCATTTAATTATATTTTATATAAATGCATTTTGTATAATTAACTTTGGGGTGCTTGAAGACCTCTGACTTTCTGAGTTGAAATTCTGATCTCAGGTGTCATTATTGTTCTTTTTCCAATTTTCAACCATACATATCCAACTTCCAAGTAAAAATGGAATGAAAACTCAGTTCAAAAACGAACAGAGAGCTGCAGCTACCAAGAACTAATTCAATTCAGGTTTTTATTTTGTGTCTCTTCACAAAATAGACACAAAATTTTAAAGGATCTCAGATATGTCATTTGAGATCCTTTCAAATACAAACATGTCAAATCCTTATCCACTAATATAAAAATTCCTAATAAAATCAATTGAATTCTTAATTGAATTGTCATTAAAATCATATATGATTCAAATGATATGGACATAATTCATTTAAATTGCATGCATTTCAATTCAGTTTGCAAACAAAGATCTGAAGTTACAGACATATAACTCTTGAAACGTTTGACGCATGTTATTACTAAGATCTCAGCACATCAACTTAGCATTTTTGAAAAAAGTTGTAAATGAAATATTAACACAGTAGAGAAATAAGACAATTAGAAAACACCTAAAGACTAAACATTTATGAACATATTTGTTATTGTCTTAGTTGACATACAAACATATTTTGACTTCTTTAGTTGGCGTTCCGCTGCATGTTAACTGAGTTATAATTAAAAACTTTAAATTGCATAAAGAAAAATATTCCAGTCAACCGAGTTGCATTAATGAAAAAGTATGAATATGTAAGTTTCCACCTCACTTTCTGATTTATAAACATTTTTTTTAAATACAATATGTAAAAACGTGGGAAAACTATTTAAAACAAAAAACTAAATTAATATTTGTTAAATGTAAATAAAAACTAATAGTAACACGAAAAAACTCCTATTTACTACCTTATCGGTGTGCGTGAATGCAGCAAGGGTAGATTTTAAGTACGTCGGGGGGTGTGGCTTTGGGTTTGTGGGCGTGGCCAACGTATGCAAACGACCCACGCCTCCGAGCGCCTTTCCCCCGTGAGCGGTGACGTGACGCGAGCCGCCCGTGTTGGTTCCAGCTGACAGGCGGAGGGAGAAAAGCGAAAACCGAGGAAAAAATGCACGAGTTTGTGTGTGTGTGTGCGCGCGTGAAGGTGAGAGAGGGAGGGAGCGCGAGCGAGAGAGAGAGGAAAATAAGAGCCATCATCTAGCTGGTTCTCTCCACTACTGGATTTTATTATTTTTTCTTTCGTGGGGGGGGAATCTGTTTATTTCTCTTTATTTCTATCATCGGATCATTTCGATCATTTCACCTGCGGATTTGATGGATTATTCCGCTCTGGACACTTCCGACCGCCGACTCTTCATATTCTGCTGATTCTAATCATCATTCTTCGCTCAGTGCACCGGACTATATACCTTCAGCCGCCTTCTGTTCTGCTTTTATTATTACTGCCACTGTTTGTTGCTTCCATCTGGAAGGGAATTTTTTTTAGGGAACCTGTCAAAGCTGACAGCCGAGCTGGACCCGGTTTTGTTCCCACAGAGCTCGAAGAGGACTTGGATCAGTCGTTGAGAAGTGCGGCGGTGACAGCAACTCCACAGGGATGAATTAAACCTGCTCAGCATGCTGCCATTTTGGAGATAGACCCCCCTGCCGCCCCGCCACCCTCAGTTTTTTAAAAAATTTTAATTTCTTTTTGCACATTTTTCATGGGCCGAGGGGAAAGCGGGATATCAAGAGATCTCACGCGCGCCTCACCTGTCCACGCACCTTTTCTACGCGTTAATTACAATCTCTGAGTGGATTATTTTGATCTTGAGCTCCAACTCTGCAGGTTGCTCCGCTCCACCTCCCGCCACCTGCCCCCCCTCCTCCTCTTCCTTCTTCCTTCTTTCCCCTACAAGTTATGTCAAGGCCTCTCACGCAGCTCCTGCCACCGGATCTCCCTGCAGGGGCCACCAGTCCGCAGTTCGGGGCCAGCAACCCGGCTGGAAGTGGCCCCCAAGGCGGACACCTGACCTCCATGACCAACCTGAAGTCTCTACTGCAGCTGCCAATCAAGGCCGACCAGAGGGTCACCAAGGACTGCTGCGAGATGAAGGGTGAGTGAGTGAGTGAGTGAGTGAGTGAGAGCACCAGAGGAGGGGAAGGATTAAAGGGAAGCACCTCAACCAGGGAGAAAGTGCTGGGATAACACAGAAATGAGCAGGAAACAGGAACTAAAAGTTCTCAAACACCTGTCACTGATGCTTGGATGCGATTTGAGGTGTTTATATGATGCATTAAATGGATCCAAAGCCAGCATGATAAAATCTAACAAAAATATTTGTAACAATTTGCATTTATTTTACTTATATTTCTGAATTCTGAATATTTAACCACTAAAAAAACCCATCTTATTGAATTATAACCAATTGTACTCTTTAAACTAAGCTTGTGTTTAAAATAATTTCACCTAGATGGTCTAACCTCCCATTTAAAAAAAAAAGAAGATAAAAACACAGTCTTAACACATTACAGAGACATTTGAATTTATTCTATGAAATATGTGAGACTTTTTTCCTGACATCAACTGATAATATGTGTCATTTATTCTAAAGAGCATGGATTGCTTGTATGTGTGATTTCAGCAGTCATGCTGTCGCTAAATTAGCCAGATGTCAGGAACTAGAGTCTCATTAATAGTCCCTCTGTTGTGATCAGGACAAAATAAGCAGGTAACTTTATGATCAGGACAAAATAAGCAGCTAACTTTAAATTATTTGCATAAATGATCTATTTTGTCCTCTCCGAGTCACTGTAGTACACACGAGACTTGTTATTGTGACATATGCACAGCATGTAATCGTTCTTCACATTGTTTCTTAACAATACATGCCAGTAAAAGGAGTTAACAGCAGTTTTCAAATTTGAATGTTTTGTTCCTTTCATCAAGTAGAACTGAAGCCAAAGACTGTAACGTTTGTGCGTATTAAGGGTGCGTTTGATTTATTAGTCAGGGACATTCCCCTTTTTGGCTATTACTGCTTCTTAATAATATGAAATTTGTTATTAATGACTTTGGGTTGTTTCAGAACAAAATAGACTTAGCATACCTTTAGCATTTTACACTCTCTGTTAAGCTCACACCTCTACATCAACGGTTTTCATCCCTTGAAAACAAGCACTTCCTGTTTCATTTTGCCAAAAATTCTACATTAATTGTGTAAAACCTTTTCTTTATTTTTTCTTCCAACACCAGCTATTGTTTTTGGAGTTAAATCACCATTGAAAATTGCACTTGCAAGCTAACATGCTATATAAAAATGTAAATAATTTAGCTGGCGGTAAATACTTCAACAGATTCAGTTTTATAGTGTACATTTTACTCTCCAGTGGAAAGCCTGGAGATTTATAAAGAGCAGTAAGAAATGTTTTGGCATTTGCTCATGTTTTATTAGCCTAATTTAAAATCCACTCTCCTCTAATTTTCTACTTTTTAAATTGAGGCAAACGCTATTATAACAAGGTTTGGATTTCAACATTAAACTTTTGCCAGTCTTCTTTGCAGATCTGGAAAATAATTACCTGGTTGAGTCTTGTTCTGAAATGCAAACAAGCATTAATCATTATCGAGTCTCTCAAAGGAATATTCTGCGGGATTATTCATGTGTGTGTGCATGTGACTGTGTGGGTATGTGTGATTGTAAAATACAGAGGAGCTGCTTACTCAACACACTCACATGCACACTGGTTTCCCTTCAGCCCTGTGTCTGCAGGCCTGCTGGATTTTTTAGAGACTTTTGTTTTGCATTTGGTGGTGAAATGCACTGATCTGGATGAGAATGAGGGGGGAAAAAGAGAGTGGTTGTTTCTGTTGAGTCTGATTCTACTGACTGTTTAGAAAGAGGTTAGTGAGAGGAATTGAATTGTTTCCCAAGCCCCAGCTGCCATGACAAAATATTAACCAGGCTGCTTCTTCTTTCTCTCCGATGTCATTGCTGCTTAAACATACACATGCACACACACCTGACAGGGTGGCTTTTTAAGGATGTAATCATCCTCCAGATGATTACATCTCAACTCTTATCTTTTTAAACAGCAAAAGTTGTGTCACAAAACCAGCCGTCGTTGGACTAGTGGCGTCCTGCAAATCAAGTCCTTACTAAGAGCACTGAAAAGTGAACACAAGCAGATGTAGAAAAACAACAGAGAAGGTGCAATTTGGCGACCCCTGGTGGCTTGTTGGTGCAGCTGCCGCTCTTTCCTCTTGATTTTTTTCCCCTCTGTGCATGAGGAGGAGGATGATGATGGTGAGCACAGCTGACAGGCTCTCCGAGGAGCCAGAAAGCATCTGAAAGGCTCCCACTACCCTCGCTGTCAGCGCCTGCTGCATTCTCTGCTGATAGGTGATGCGTTCAGGGGAAAACCAGGGAAGGCTTTTCCTTTTCCAGTTTGCCTCTGGATCTTGTTGCCCTTCCCCTTGCTCTGTTCACAGTGGACTCTTCTGCTGTGTTTTTACCCCTCCGCCCCCTGGCTGGCTTTGTTTGACGCCTTCGCAGACACCCACTCCATCTCACACATTTCTCTCCCTCTCTCTCACACGTCTTTGAGTGCTTTTCCTCTGTCTTGCTCTCTTCTCGCCTGATCCCTCTGTTTTTCACTCCCCAAGACTCCCTCTGCTCATTTACATGTTCTCAGGGTTTGTTTTCCTCTTTTCAGTCTCCTCACTGTGGCTCCTTCTCCAAAGTCATTCATCTCTTCTGTCTTTCTTGTTTTCTGTCTTTTTTTCTTGAATGTCTTACTTAGATTTATTCAAATCATCCATCTTTAGAGTCTCTTGCCCATTCTTTCTGTTATATTACATTCAGTTGAAGCCATGGTGAACTTGAATGACTTGTCCACATTAGTTCAAAGTGTCACTACCACTTAAATTAAAGGTGCCACTTTGCATGTATTCCTACCATCTGTTTGTCCTCTGAAGCTGAAGTAGATGGTAGTTGATGGTAATGTAGATGAAGTATTGCAGATAGAGAAGATCTTTGATGACTTTCTGTACAGTTGGTTTTTGGTTATTTTCTTACTTTATTAGGTTTTTGCTGCTGCTTGTTACGGGGGTATTGTATAAACACAAGCACTGATTGGCTAATTTATGTTGTTTTTCCAACCATTAAACTATCCAAATGTCCCTGACCTCCTATTGTTGTAGCACAGCTGCACTGCTGTGTCTTAAATATTTCAAACTACAAAGTGATCCAGATTCTTCTGCAAACAACAAGCTGCTTTATAAAGTGACGAAGCCTGATGGAAAATAATAAATGAAACGCATGCTGATGCTATTCAAGACAACAATAAAAAAAGAGGACTTTCCTCCTCATGTTCTTATGAACTGCTCAGAGTTCCACGAAACGAAGTGTGAATCATTTCTGGGGACTTTAAATATTTCAAAGACACCAAGCTAATTGTGCACTTTAATTGCTGCCTCTAATTTATTAATAGTAAAGAAAACATTTCTGCTCAACTTAATAGAGTGAAGAAGTGCAGCAGACTCAGCAGGAGCTTCTGGGTAACTTTTAGATCGTCGTTCTGCACCTGCGACCTGGAGTTAGAGAAAAAAAACACCCTGCAGGGTTCCTCTGAAGACATCTGCTTCTATAAATACCTTCTTCATATAAATAGTTAAACACGTGTTTGATCCTGATGACATACAGACTTTTATGGGTTCACTGTGCAAAAGTATTAGACCAGCCCGCTGTTTCTGTGTCCTCAGACCAAGCTGTCAGAGTTAATACGATTGTTTTGATCATTCCTCAAGGCTCTCTGATGACCTTTTAAAGCACCCTCTGAAACTACTCTAACTGGCCATTTTATTAGGTATACTTGCTTAGCAGACACTTAACCCAGATAGTAAACAACTTAACACAGAGCATTTCGGACACTGCTTATCTCCTCATATTGTTATGGAGTGCCATATATCATGTTTGCTAGTACTAGTTTAAGTGACAAATTATTTTGCTTATAGGAGGATATTTTTCCCATTTTATAATGAAAATAATCTGCCAGAGGAACTAGTACTTTTCATCAATTATAAGGAATTTCTTACTTAAAACAAGCTTCTATATCTTGCTGAAAAGTTACTTGTAAGTTAGTTTTGTCTTAATTTAAGTGCATGAAGATATTTGGACTGGAAACTAGAATAAAAATACTGGAAAAAAACAGTAAGTTCATATTAAATAACACTATAACTACACTTTGAGTTTGCAATAAAGTTACACCTCTTAGAAGCAAAATACCAAGAAAGGAGGAATTTCTCAATCAGTTGGTAGAGATATGAATCCAGACAAACAACAGACCAATCTCGAAAGTGACCGCTTAAACAAAAGCTAAAACAATCCCTTCTTCCTCTTGTTGTGACATGTTTCATTTCCCTTCCTGGTTTTTATCTTCACTCTGTGGAATAACTCAGAAAAATTCTGAGAAAGCTGCCAGGCAGGTAGTAAAGATGCTGCTGTGGAGAGATTAGAACGAACACCGTGGCCTGTGTCCTCTGCTCCCCGTCTGTCCGTCCCTCCGCAGCTGTTTTCCAGCTGTATTCACTCACGTGTTAAAGCTCTTCACTTCTTGGCTGCTGAGAGTCTCTTCCACAGTCATTCTATCCTGCTCCATTTTCTACCCCTTCTTCCTTTCTAAATAAGCTCTTTCGGTATTTCATCACCTCTCTAATTTAGTGCACCGCTTATTTACATACAGTGGTGATGTTGCCATTCTTTAGAGTAACACCAACAGAGAACCATTGTATGACATCATTGCTCCGTGTATTTATTGACTGACTCATTTTCCTTGCCTTCCATGTGTAATGTGAAGGATTTCCTTTTTTGTGGTGATGGTTTATTGATGCGACAAGCCCGCATCTGCCTTTCCATCGGTCTCGCTGCCTCTCTGTGGGGTCAAAGTTTGAGGCTGGTCAACTTTATTTTTAGATGCCTTTTAATGATTACAGCTAAGTGCTTCTGGAGAGTGAGGGGGGAAAAAACGAGTGAAAAAAGAGAGGAAAAAACGAGTGGAAACAAATTTCTCAGCTGCTTGTAGAAGTGTTATATTTTCTTGTCTGAGTGTAGCACATTAGCTGTGGAAAGCCTCGACACAAAATGAGACCATAATAAAAAATTCATAACCTCATAATCTTTTCCGCATATATTTTTACATTTATCCTGAACTATTGAGCTGAAGAACAGACATTATTTTTTGGAAGAAAGATAAAGAAAAAGATAAATAAAAACGTCACTATTGTTTAAAAGTGTGTGTTGAATCACGTTTCAGTTCAGTTTCAACACTCAGCAGCAGAATTTCAGATTTCTTTCATAGGAATATTTTAGCATCTTGACTTGACAGCATTTATGCCATTTAAATTCATATATTCCATATAATACATAATGTTTCAGGACCATGGAGAGTGCACAAGAATGAGAACAACACAGAGACACCAGGCCCACACACACAAACACACACTCATATCTAAGGCACATTTGGAAAGACCAATAAACATAACGTTTATGTTTTTGGACTATGGAAGGAAAGCCGGAGTGGCTGGAGAAAACCAACGCATGCACATGAAGAACATGTGAACTACATGCAGAAAGATGGTAGGAACATTCTAGCTGCAAGGCAACACTGCTGCCAACCTGTTTGAACAATTACAATTTATTATTTGAATCTGACATAAAACGAGAAAATGCACTGAAAAAAATCAATAAGAAGAGCAAAATCTTGGTATGATGATTTTTTTGTTGAGTGCAGAGCAGATTTAATCAGCGACTGAAAGGCTTGGCTGTGTGAGGTAATGTGTCATCGCTGTGTTCTGCCCACTAAAGATCAAACCTGTTGAGTGTTTTGTTTTCTCCTTTGCAAAATGCTGCCATTATCATCTTTTATCTGGGATTTTAAAGCATTCTTATTGCAACTCTGCAGCTGTTCTGATGAGGGGAAGAACAGCTGTGAAATGAAGTGGCATTTTACTGCATTGCTTTGACAGGCCTTTGTTTAGTGTTTAATGGAAACATCAATAAATCATTGCACATCGTGGTTAGAGGCCAGTTTAAGAGGAACAAACTAATTATATCTCAGTGGAGAAGATAATCTGCCTTTGTAATTAGAGTCCCTGTTAAATGTATTCAGTGTCTAATTGCTCCGTTTCCATTTTTCCAACATAATAGTCCAACTTATCTCACCTTGTCAGAATAGAGCTGATTTTGAGATTTTATTTGACCAAATAGATCCCAGCAGTGCAACTCAGAGAATGGATCATTTTTCTGACCTTTACTTGTCAAACACAATCAGTTTCATTGGACTGTTTTCTGAAATGTCCTTCCTTGTCTTCCTCCAGACAAAGACAAGCCGCAGGACTCTGATGAAGACTCTCTGGGCATCAACAACGGGGGCCCCGGCGGGACGGGAGGGACCCCAGGCTCCGGCCCGCTGCGACCCAACTCCCAGTCGGCCTTCCTGGGGCCACTGCTGTGGGAAAGGACCCTTCCATGCGACGGAGGCCTCTTCCAGCTGCAGTACATGGATCTGGAGGAGTTCCTGACGGAGAATGGGATGGGCATGCACAGTAACGGTCCCAGCTCAACCAGCGCCCAAATACCCTCCCAGGTAGGATTATGACACATGGAAACCACTGAAGGTGTTTCCGAACTACTGACTCATTTCCACTGAGCAGTACGGCCGTTTGGAAGGCTGTTTTGTCTGTTCCTGCTGTAAAAGCAGCCAGTATAACCAACCCATGATGCTCAATGGAAACAAGGCGAAGGATTGCAGCTGCTTTTTGGCATTAAAATGCATAAACACAAAGGAAGCTTAAAATAAATGTTTATTTAGGTAAAACATTATTCTTTCACTGAAAAACTTAGCTAAACCAGACCTTTAGTTTGAGTGTTTGTATTCAAAGGGGAAATTAGGTTTTTTTGTATCATGTATAAATTTATTTTATAAAAAGAGTAACTGAAGCAGCTAATGTAATTCTTATCTCACTTTTTAAACATGAACCGGTCAGAACATTCTATATGTAATCCTTGACTTTTCTGTTTCTTTGTGCTATTCATGGGGTATAATGAAGAGGCTTGTTTCTCTTAGTAACACCTTACAATAGGAAAGACAAGAGAACATCAAGTAACATATATGTGTGTTGATCTCTAAACCTCACTAAAACAAGTGCAGAAAAAAGTGGCATATTCACCAGATCTACATAGCAACTACACTCTACACGCCAATTGGTTGTGTGGGAGTCAAGTCTGGGAAAAGCAATTTCTTCACAAGTGGAAATGTGTAAAGTTTCCTGCTACTACTGGAACCACAAATGATAGTCAGATTAGATTGATAATTAAATGGTAGGAAAACAGTGATGATGTGGACTTGTTTCTTTGTTTCTTTACAACCGGCCCTATCTTGCTAGAGTGCCTTGTATTATGAACTCTTTGAATTACCAGGACATTTTAAATGAAAATCTGCCATCCTCCGCCAGAAAACCGAAAATGGGATTCCATTGTCTCTTTCAGCAGGATTATGATCCAAAACATGTGGCTAAATCATAACAAAAATGTTTCAGAAGACACTAAATGAATCCTCCATGGTGATGTTAGTTCATCGTCCTACGGAAAATCATAAGTGCCTATAGAATTATTTACCCACTTGAATGTATTACGCTTTTCTTGCTTTTCCAAATCAATCATGATCTAAATAATTTCCCTTTTTGACAAAGAAAAATACAACAAAAAAAACAATTTTAAAGTCACAGTACAAAATATTTTCTACAAAATAATGATGAGAGGGCAGACAACATGGATGATCTTGAAACATTATGCATAGACATGCTGCACCAGGAATTCAGTTTCATGAGAAGTCAGAAAACATGATCAAAAAAATAAATAATTCTTGATTTTTTAAAAAAGAATTCAGTAATCGTGACAACAGTTTGGATACCTTACTGAATAAATGTTTGGAGTTTGTCAAATAAAATTTAAACTATCTGCTTTAAAATAAAGCTAAATATTTGTCTTTAGTCCATCTATACATTCTCACTGGATGACCAGACCTGTGTGGGACAGACATATCAAACATGAAACCAATCTAAACATTTCTATGAAGTTTTTTACTCTGACTTTTCTGCTGCCTCTTCTGCATCCAGCAGAGCAGCTGCTTCTCCTCCCTCTCTTTATTCCAACAAACCAGATTCTAATGTTCGCTGCTCAACGTTTGGTTTGATGTGTTGGGTTGAAAACGGTGCGCCGAATTCCCGCAGTGTGACAGTGACACTTCTATCAAATCTAACGCACTGCAGGTTCAAATCCCGAGCGGAATGAATAATGACGTTACAAAGGCTAATGTTTCCCTCGCGCAGCTACAGCTTTCCTCATCACATGCAGGCAGAGCAGCTGTTCACAGCCAACATCCTCTGCAGTGTCAGATCTTCTCACTTATCTGTCAAATCTGCAAAGTGTTTCCCTAAGTCACAACGTGTCATAACAGGATCAGATGCAAGCGCAGCTATTCTTGTCCAGAGTGAAAGTCTTAAGTCATTCCTGGTTTCTTCCTATATGATTTAAGGAAAGTTTTCCAGGCTTCCTGTGGTTCTATTATTGTGTTTCTTTGAACATTGGTTGCTTTTTTCCCCAACATTTTTTTTGCTTCACTGTTTGGTCTCATTGATTTTCTTGCATTTATAATAAATGCTGTAGACAATGCAGTGTTTTTGACAGTTTGACAGTCGAAAACAAAATGAGTCCCACTGAGCAATAGGCTGATAACTTGACATACAAACTTTTCTAGAGCTTTTCTGTTAGGTAGGTTCATTTCAGTATTACTGGATCCAGAATAAATCAACAATTGGATATTGTGAGTCAGCTCCCTCCAATGTTCTCACTGTTTCTCCGGGTTTCCAGTGTTCTAGAGTGCAGTATATAACTATTAGCTGTGTTTTTGGGTTAGAAAACTTTGTTTCCAAACTCTTCCTTTTTTTAATCTTCCCAGAGCTCCCAGTCTGCAGTGCCGAACCAAAGCTCCCAGTGTCCTCCCACATCTCCTCCACCTTGCTCCTCCTCCTCCTCCTCCTCCTCAATGTCCTCTTCATCCTCCTCCTCCTCGCTCCTCGGATTGGAGACCATTCAGCCACAGGGGCCGCCGCCGCCGCCGCCACCTCAACAGCAGCAAGGCATGATGGGAGGTCCGGAGTTACTAAATGGTGAGTGATGGTGAATTTCCTAACTCCAGAAGCGTTTGGTGACTTGATGGGAATTTGGTCAGTGGATCAATAACCTGTGAATATTTGAACCACTTTGAGATTGTTTAGACCTGGTCTTTTGAATGCTTCTTAGATAACTGTTGAATAATTGGACTTTCTAGTTGTTTGAGGAAAAATTAAGGAAAGTTTAATCAAAAAAAAATTATATGTGTATATATATATATATATATATATATATATATCACAGTGACTTGCGGTGAGGTTCATTGCTGGTGAGGCTCTGACTTATGACTTGATTTATGACACCATCCATGTTATTGGACCTACGGAAATTTCGTGCATACATACGAAACACTAATCTTTTACATGTCATCCATAGCCGCGTTAACTCAGTGAAACTTAAAAATGTAGGTATTAATTTCGTGCTATGATCCACAGCAAAGTGATCTGTATTCGCCACGCTACGCAGACTCGTTGCCATAGCAACTGACAACAATGCCACTTCATGTTTTAGGATTTAACACCAAAA